>JAVQJL010058585.1:0-19105 GCA_036024295.1 Nannoperca obscura | reverse complement strand
TATATATATATATATATATATATATATATGCCGAATTGAAGACTTTAACTTAAACATTTATTAAAGGCACCGAGGCTTCATTCAGAGCAGGCAACGTCCACAAAAACCTAAAATAGCTTTAAAAATGTATGTTTATTTACCCAAATTCCTGACTTTTCCTACCTTTTAAAAAACATAACTTGTCAACAACCCCCTTTGTACTATAAACAGCAGTGAAACGTGGGATTACAGCAGTCAGCCTTACACCCCCCACTGGGACCTCTGATCCCCACCTGGAGCCCCCCCAGGTGAGTGTGTAAATGATGTCTTTCTGTTTTCCATCCAGATCGTGTGTTACCGACTTCACCGGGCTCCAAACAGCCGCAAGCAAACCCCAAGAGGAGAGGAGGGGTCCCTGCGTTGGAGGCGAGGACAGCTGGGAGTCCTGCAGTCAAAGAGGTGACGGAGTTAAAACACATGCACCACCTCTGTGTGGCTGCTTTTCGCACACGTCATTTAATACTTTGACCTTTTGGTGGAAATGAAGCCGTAAGTTGCAGCGCGGCGCTCTGGTTCTGCGCAGCTTTAACCAGGAGCACGGTTGTTGACGTCGGCACGTTGTCGTCCACTCAGGATTCTTCATCAGGGGAGCCGCACGACCCGAAGGACCAGGACGTGGTTCTGATCAAGGAGGAGGCGGCCTGCAACGGGGCCGGCGGCGGGCTGCTGATCCACGAGGACGGTGAGACCGGGACCGCACCGACAGACGGTGACTTGCACCATGTGTTTGTGTTTTAAAGCCGCTCCTGTGTTCGGACCTTTGTGTGCAGGGACGGAGCTGTCGGACGCAGGCGACAGTGAAGAGGGCCCCTCGGGGGTGATGGGCTCCAGGCCGTGGGATCAGGGCGCCGATGAGCCGCCGCAGGGAGCCGAGCGTCGACGACCCCGCAGCGCGCTGGGGTCTCCGAGTCCAGCAGGGGGCGCTGACAGCAGCTCCTCGGACCTGGTGTTTGACCTGGAGTCGGACGGTGAAGCTCCGCCGGTGGTGCAGACGAGGAAGCCGTTCCACTTCGGGTCCGGAGGAAGCCCCCCCTCCCTGCCCGGTACCTCCGAGCTGAAGCGGGGGCCGTCTCTGATTGGCTCCCTCCCCTACGACGCAGAGCTGGACCTGTGCTCCTCGTGGACCAATCAGGGCCTGGCGAGCATGGTGCCGGTCCCCCATCGGCCGCTCCTGGACAAAGTGCCGGACCTGAGCGCCGCGGGTTTCCCCTTGGCGCTCGGCCTCGGGGGGTCCAGACTGGAGCCGCTGGACCTGAACAGGTACTGCAGGGACAGGCGCTTCGTCTGCAGCTACTGCGGGAAGTGCTTCACGTCGTCCCGCAGCCTGGAGACGCACGTGCGCGTGCACACGGGCGAGCGGCCGTACACCTGCGCGCAGTGCGGGAAGAGATTCACGCAGTCGGGACACCTGAAGACGCACCAGAGCGTTCACACCGGGGAGCGGCCCTTCGCCTGCCAGCACTGCGGGAAGAGGTTCGCCGGGAAGCAGAACCTGAGGATCCATCAGCAGAAGCACCACCTGGCCGAGCAGAGCGCCCCCCCGCTGTAACCACGAGGAGTGTGCACCCTCGAACCTGTGCACTGGTGCCGCTGGTGGTCCTGCTGGTGCTGGTGGTCCTGGTGGTGCTGCTGTTGCTGGTGGTCTTGATGGTGCTGCTGGTGCTGCTGGTGGTCCTGCTGGTCCTGGTGGTCCTACTGGTGCTGCTGGTGGTCCTGCTGGTGCTGGTGGTCCTGCTGGTGCTGCTGGTGCTGCTGGTGCTGGTGGTCCTACTGGTGCTGCTGGTGGTCCTGCTGGTGCTGGTGGTCCTGCGAGGAGCTCAGGAGGTCTGAACTGTAAAAAACTGTCAGTTTTAGAAGAACAGGTGCTTTTAAATTGAAGTGATCAATAGTAACGACTGTGTTGTGTCTTACATCGGTGTAACGGCCTCGTTAGAAACCCGAGACAGCGTCAGGTGGGACTACGACCTGATCCGGATCCATTATTACCTCATAAAGAAGAACACCGGGAGTTTTGGGTCCAGAAAACTGGACCTGGTTCCTGTGTGTTTACTGGAATTAAAAGTGTGCAATCCTGTGTGGATAATTTGTGTGTATGTGTTGATGTGTGTGTGTTGTGTTTGTGTGTGTGTGTGTGTGAAACAACAAAGCAGATCGATTGCAGCTACCAGCAGGGTGACTGATGCACTGACAGACTTGATCAACACATTGAAAGAAGGCGTGTTGTGCTTCCGTGAGACGTTCACTGTCAGCTCGTGTCAACACAACAGGAATTCACACGCTTGTGTGTAAATGGCTGCAACGTTTAGTGGTTTCACCTTCACTGGAGCCACCTGAGGTAGAAATGTGCTGCCGGTCAGAAAGCCCGGTGTCCGGGCTTTCTGTCCTCTGTCCCCGTGTCCAAAACAAACACAAACAAATACGTTATACACAAAAGAAGCAGAACCAGCCGCTGACCGGACTCCGTGCTGTCACCTCACAGCGTTCACTCTGCACTGATAAAACACTCCATTCTTCACCTCGGAGACACTAACTGAAACAATTAACACATCACTTAGTCAACAAAACTATAATATTCAGTAATAAGTGCTTTATCAAGTAAAAAATTAATATTTCTAATAACTTCTTCGACCTAATTCGTGTTTCCGTCCCTCCTCCCGTTTGTTACAACAACAACAACAGGCTCTTATTTTGAAGTCGGCAGTGTTCCGGAAGTGCGCGCCAGGCGGAAGTAGAGCGACGTTCCTCCATTGTCACCAGAGACAGGTAGCGACGGGCGGGTTAATGTCCGGACATATTTAGCCTGGAGGCTCCATCACCGACGCCGTTCGCGTATTTCGGGGCGTGTTGGGGCTCCGTGTTGCCCGTCAGGAAGCGGTTCGGTCCGGTCCGGTCTCGGGATGTCCGTTTTAACCAGCAGAGCTCTGCGCGAGCAGCTGTCCGTCATCATGGGCGCGCTGACCACCGCCGCGGTGGCGGAGATCTGCGAGGCGGTGGACGAAGGCTACGCGGCGCTGCGGCTGGAGATCTCCCGCAGCCACGCGGAGAACGAGGCGCTGAGGAAGAAGCTGCACCTCATCGAGTCCATAGTGGTCCGGGGGAGCGGCAGGGGGACGGCGGAGCCGGTACCGGAGGTGGCGGTACCGGAGGTCGTACCGGCCACGGAGGTCACGCAGCAGGCGGAAACACCGCAGCAGCGTTGGGACACTGACGGAGGAGACGCCGCTGCTCCCGGAGGAGACGGCGGAGCGGCTGCTGCGGTGGAGCCGGAGGAGGTGAACACTCAGGCGGCCTGCCTTCACCTTCACCTCCGCCAACATGTTGACATCAGAGTGACTGCTGCTGCTTATTAGTGACCAATCGATCAGTTATTTATAGGGTTATTAGGAGAAGATACACCTTTCTTAGCAGTGCTGCAGCAGTAATAGACAATATAAATATAGAATCAAATAAATATATATATATATATATATATATATACAAAAGTAATGAATTGGTGCCTGGACAGATAAAGAACAGAACATTACAGCTACAAAGGTTATTGATATGTTAATCTCTTTCTAATATCTAATATTTATAAGTTAATAGTTCATCTTTTGAGTCAAACATTTGTTGTTTAAAAAGTATTGTTGTAATAAGTATTTTACGGAAGCCGAGAGCGGCCATGCTTGCAATCATTTTTTTAATGTTAATCTCGAGATAACGGAATAATTAAGTCGTGATCTCGAGATAAGGGCATTATAAAATGATTGCGAGCATGGCCGCTCTCGGCTTCCGCAGTATTTCTCTTTGGTTTTATTGTAAACTGAATTAGTGTTGCAGCTGATTCTTTTTATTAAGTTATTAAATGGTGAAAATTACTATCTACATTTCTTAAAGATCAAGTCACAAGAGGAAAAACGCAGCAACTCCTTTGAATGTGGAGGAAATCAGCACAATGAATGACGAATGATCAATCACTTATCAGAACAGCTGATTAACTGATAGTTTCTTTCCATTGGCCGATCAGTTAATCAGGATCAATGAACCTGGGTTTAAAGTGAAAAGTACTGCTGTTATTATTCCTATAATTATAATTATTAGTTCCACTAATCCATAAATAAACAGTGGATTGTGTCCCAAAGGTGAAAGAAGGTGTTTTTGAAAGACGGCTGCTCGAACAGCTTTAATATGAAGGAAAGACCCTCTGATCATGTAAACAAGTGTTGAACTAGTGATGATATTTAGACCAGACGTTACGTTTAATCTCCAGATGTGAAGTTAAACATCTGCTGCACGTGCTCCGTGCACGCTGCCTTATCTCCTCATCTCGTTGCCTCGGGCTGAAAGTCGTATTCTTGCGATAACGTGTTCACGATCTCGTTATCTTGGAGCATTTTTAATGGAGATTTGAAGATAACGAGCTTCACACAGAAGCACGTCTCAGTCTTATTAACATTGTTCACTTTTAGTAAAGGATTGTTGAATCCAACCGTTAATGAGTTCCTCTTCTGAATTCTTTACTCATTAAACCTTAAAGCAAGTCAGCCAATCAGGACGCGAGGGGCCTTTTATCTTCATTGGTCTGCTTGTTATGGATTGAATGTATAAAAGCTCTCCTGTAGAAACGCTTTGCTGTTGTTTTCTTGCTCCTCTCTCTCCTCCAGCTCCCAGACGTGGTGCTGATCAAAGACGAAGACTCGGACAGCAGCGACAGCTTTGAGGAAGGTGAGTGGAGGCGTGTGAGGTCGCTCCGCAGGATGTCACGTGACTCACTTCCTGTTTCCTCCACTCTCAGATAACAGGACGCCTGCTGACGGAGGGCCGGCTGCAGCCAGAGACGGCGTCGCGTCCAGCGCGAAGCGGCGCTGGCCGGGAAGCGACGAGGCCGACAGGAAGTCGTCCTGGGAGCTGAAACCCTGCGGAGCGGCGTCAGGGACTCCGAGCGCGCCCGTCTACAGCGTGGACGAGCCGGTGTGTTCCTACTCCTCTCAGGACCCGGACGTGCAGCTGCTGCACCAGGAGAGCTCGCCGCTTCCTGCGAGCGCCAACAGACCAGCGGCGTATTTTGCCAGCGGCGCTCCGATGGAGTGTCAGTCTCCCACAAGCAGAGCGGAGCTGGACCTCAGCCTGACGTGGACCAAACAGGCCAAAGGTCACGTGACTTTTCCCCAGTTTCAGCAGAACGACACCGCGGACGGCGACGCGTTCGGGATCAAGCTGGTCAGCGTTTCGGGCTCCACCTCCACAGACTGCCAGCTGTCCGAGAGCAGCAGCTCCGCGTACGAGTACGACGACGCCGACATGATGAACTTCGCCCTCTACAGGGACCAATCGGGTCGCTCTCAGCCGGGCGGCGGCGGCGGCCGGGTGAAGCGGTTCGTGTGCTCCATCTGCAGCCGGACGTACGCCACGTCTCAGAACCTGGACGTGCACATGCGGATCCACACGGGCGAGAGGCCGTTCAGCTGCTGCCAGTGCGGAAAGAAGTTCACGCAGTCGGCTCACCTGAAGTCGCACCTGAGCGTCCACTCCGGGGAGCGGCCGTACGCCTGCACGCTCTGCTCCCGCTGCTTCATCGTCAAGTACAGCCTCAAGTTACACATGAAGAAATGCCATCCCAGCGCCTGAGCCCCGAAACCCCAACGTCCAGTCAGCGGAGGGGACGAGCAGCTGCTGCTTCTGACTGCTCATGTGATCACCTCATGTTCACGTCTTCATAGACCAATCAGAAAGCTTCTCACTCATCCAGCTGCTGTCAGTCTGCAGCTCAACAAGACATCAGTCACATACAGGTTGTTCACGTGTGGTTCTTGGTTAATAAAACTACTTCTGGAATGGTTTTGTATTTTTTTACTACACGACAGGAACGAAAGTTCTTTAAAGTCAGTGTTGAAAGTTTGATGTTGAGCTCTGAAGTGCAACTTTAAATATCTTTACAATGTTTTCTTGCAGGAGAGAAATCAGAAGAGAACTGTCCTGTTAACTCCGATGAATACAGAGAGAAAGTGGTCCTGGACATCTAAAGTTAGAATAAACCCAATTTTTGATCGCTGTGTAAGACTCAAGAGGCTCATACACAATAATGTAGTTGAGCTGGAGTTTCAAGAGGCGTGAGGAGCGTGGGATGAAGTGTCCTCGTGTGCAGAAGGAATTACAGCTCTTGATGTAGAAATAGAAATGTGACATTATCCTTTCAGCTACATTCAGTCTCTGCTCATGCAACATGTGTGAACTTAAACCAGAGTCTGCAGTGACAACCAGAAGACGTCTGGGTGGAGGTCGGGTCAGAATGATACTGAGCTCCTCCAATGAGAACGTGTTGTCTGATTTAATAGAATAAACAGCAGCTGTTTAAGTACGGAGGATATTTTTGGTCATAATTCAAAATCCAAATAGCAAATAAAGAGATTAAATTAGATTATTTTACTACAAACTACTAGGAATAATCAGGTCATAATTAAAATGCAAAGTCCAAATAGAAAATTGAAAATGTAAAACAAAAATGACAAAAGTTACATTTAAAATGCAAAAGCTTAAATACAAATGTTTATCATTTATTTGGCATTTTGTGTTTTAAATTTGATCTTTTCTATTTGGCCTTTTCCAGTTGCTCTTTTCTATTTGGCATTTGTAGAATGGACTTTGGCATTTAGCTTGCACGACTAATGTTACGTTCACACCATGGCCACTTGCAAACAGTTAAAAGGCAGAGTCCAGTCACAGAAATATGCTTACATTTTTTATTTAATCTCTTTAATTTTTTATTTGGAATTTGCATTTTCTGTTTGGACTTTTAATTTGAATTATGACCAAAATATCCTCCATATTTAAGAGACCACATGAATCTATGTAATACATGAGAAGAATATTTTAATAATTGTTAGTTAATCATTAAAAAACCTCAATATGACGTGTTTTCATGCTGGAACGTAAAATGACTTGACGCATGCGCAGTGTATCAAGTGCTTTACCCCCTGCGTCACTTCCTGGTTGGTCGCGGGACTGTTTACGTCAGGTAGGACTATATTTCGGTGCGTTGTGTTTCTGACCCGGTACATCCGGATAGTTCTGGTTCGACACGCGCACGCGGTGCAACATAACAACATGTCCCCGGCCGCCGCCTTTCACGCGCAGCTGGCCTCCATCGTGGAGGCGCTGGCCAACACGGCGGTGGCGGAGATCTGCGAGCTCGTGGACACCGGATACGCGGTGCTGCAGCGGGAGATCTCGCGGAGCCGCAAAGAGAGCGAGGCGCTGCGGAGGAAGCTGCGGCTCGCGGAGCTCCGGGCCGCACGCGGTAGTGCCGCCCTGCGAGCCGCGGCCGGCGGCGGCACCGCGTGCGGTGGCGGCGGCACCGCGCTGCCTGCTCGTCACCCTGGCAACGAGCCGAGGAGCAACGAGACACCCGGAGGTAACCGTTACATTCAAATACAGCATGTGTTGTGTTTACGTACCGTCTGGAAATCTGCACTCCCTGTTTGAACACATGACATGTTTTTCTCCACTTCCACAAGACGGTTCCTATGTAATATCTTCGGGTTTTAAGCTGCGAGCGGATGTGGAAAGATGCAAAATGTACGAACGTGTTGTAGAAACTAAACATGTTCCCAAAGATGCTGACGTCCACTCTTGAAATAAATCCTTTGAGAAAAAGATCTCAGAGATTGCTCCAGGTTTTATAAGAGTTTTCCCAACTTCATCTGCTGAGGAAGACCATGAGGTGCGGTAGAAAGCTCTGACACTACGATCATTATACATCTGTTCCACGAGTGCACGCCGTGTCTGTCCCGCTGCAGCGGCTGCAGGTGATCCATAACTTTAAAGGCTCTCTCTGACTTGTCTCCCGGAGGTGAGGCGGCGCTGCCCAGCGTGTCCACGCGGCGTGGAGACCCCGACCCGGCCTCTGGCTCTGGACCCGCCGCGGTGAGTAGAGGACCGTGTGCAGGATGTGAGCGCTGCAGACGGGCCCGGCCTGATGTCCTGCTGGTTTTCTGTGCTCTGCTTACAGCGTCCTGCAGGCGAGTCCGCCGCCATCAAGGTGGAGGAGGACGAGTCCTGGTCCCACCTGGAGCCGGACAGTAAGTACAGCAGACTGACAGGCCGCAAGCCCTTTAGTGAACAGGACACACTGTCTTCCTCGTCTGGGGGTTTTTGGACTGTTCGGTCCAAACGAGGTCTGGGAACTCGTTTTCATTGCAGATCGGGTCCAAAACACCTGTGAAGACGTGGTCCAGAGTCACGTGGCTTGGCTTGGTTCTCTGAGCTGCGGCGGAGCGACGCCTTTGTTTGTTTGAGTGCATTTGACGTTTTGTTTAAAAGGTTTAAGTTCTGTGTCGTCTTTGTGAACCTGAACACGTGTTAAAGGTTCACGCTCTGCTTTTCTGTCTCTCCAGAAGATTTCTGTCGTGTTGTTGACGGACAGACGACGGAGACAGAAGCTCCGCCCCCTCTGATGACCAAACAGGAAGTAGCGGTTGTTGAAGGTGGCGGTTCGGCTCGGGCGTGGGTGAGCGGGGGACTGGGCTCCACCTCCACGCTGAACACCATCCAGAGGCCGGAGAGCAGCAGTTATGAGCGTCTGATGTACGAGCCGCCGCTCCAACACGGCTCCCTCACTACCCACAATCCTTTGAGTGAGTATCCCGGCTGCTCGTACCTGTTGGACACCAGCGCGGGCGGCGGCGGCAGTCTGTCGGCAGCAGAGCGCCAGCAGGGGGCGCCGTTACCTGCAGACGAGCTGCGGCTTACTGTGAGGAAACCCCCGGCGACGGAAAGGCAGAACGCCATCATCAGGAGGGACCGGTGGAGGCCTCAGGGCGGCGGCGGCAGGACGTTCGTCTGTAGCTGCTGCGGTAAATCTCTCGCCTGCCTCAAGAACCTGAAGACCCACATGAGGGTCCACACGGGCGAGAAGCCGTTCATCTGCGCGCTCTGCGGCAAACGCTTCTCCGACTCCAGCAACCTGAAACGCCACCAGAGCGTCCACACCGGGGAGAAACGCTACGGCTGCGTCCACTGCGGGAAACGCTTCGCGCAGTCCGGGTCCCTGAAGGTGCACATGGCCGTGCACACGAACTGCAAACAGTTCAGGTGCCCGTGCTGCGGCAAAACGTTCATCTCCGGCAGCCACCTGCGCCGCCACGTGGCCGCGCACGCCGCCGAGAGACGGGCCGCGCCCACATTCCACTGACCAGAGGTCAGAGGTCAAATCCTGCAGGAACCGACCTGCAGCACAGGTTCTTCTTGGACCCCCAGGGGCCCCAGGAGACCCCGGGTTTCACTGCACGGCGGCTGGTTTTGGTGTTTTGATGATTTAAAAGGGAAACGTGTAGTTTTAGCAGCTTGGTTCTTGTAGTTTTCCACAGACCGCTCTATTCAAGGTTCCTTCAAGGCCTCGAAAGGTTGGAAAATGCTTTATTTCATTTTTGAATTTGAAAAATGCTCGATTTGAAACATTTTCTTTGTTGGTGTTTCATCATCGAAACCAGACATCTTTTAATATTTGAAATTAAACCCGTCGTCAGGTTTGTTTGTCTCTTTATTTAATTAATTATTAATTTACAGGAACAGCTGAGTGAGTCTGATGATCGAGGCCTTGAGAGTCTGGACAGTTTGAACCCTGTTTATTGATTTGTTATTTACTATAAAAGCGTCTGATATTTAAGTTATTTTCACACACGACGAAGACAAACGAGGAGTGAGAGACTGGAACTAGTAAATATTCAGCGTTTTACAGTCGTTTCAGACACAAACACCATGTGTTGATCTCCACTCACCTCCGCTCACCTCAGGTTTCCACTCGGGGTCGGTGTGAAACCTGCAGACTAAAGTTTACATGAGCATCAACACAACAAACCTTCAGCAGCACAAAATCCACAAAATAACACATTTAGAGTTTGTCAGTGAGTTTTTTAAACCCTTACTGTGTGAAACCTCATTATTTAAACAGTTAAATAACGTTTACGGTCTTAAACATCACATTTCTAACCTGCTGATGTCTCACAAATGTCATCAGTGACGTGTTTCCAGGAACAGCATCTGTACGTTACTCTGATTAATCCAGTCGCAGATTAAGTTATAATTTAGTCCTCTGTTTTAATAATATATTATTTTTAACAATACCTGCAAAAATGGAGCAGTGAGCAAAGCTGAGGACATTTTATTATTCAAGAGACGTGGACGTGTTTTTAGAATCTGAGCGTCAGTGAAATGTCTATAAATCAGTATAACAGCTGTAAACCTGCAGGTGACAGCTCCACCAACACAAATACACTTTGACTTAATTTAACGGACGATAATCATTCATTAAATATCTGACAATATGCAAAATACTGTAAATCTTAAATCGCAGCGTGATCAACAGGCGCACATCACTTCACTTCCTGTCTGAAACATTAATACATCTGTTGTTCAACGATCTTCAAACACATGAAAATACAGTTTGTGCTACATTTCAGGTTTATTCTTAGTTTTCCATTACAACTAGTACACTGGTATACAAAATGAATATATATATATATAATAAGTGCACATTTCCACTATTGGAAACAAGTGTAGTCAATAAAAAAACTATTTACAACATTATAAACAGCAGCTGCATTACGTCACAAACAAGAGCATAACTAAAGGTGCATTCTTATTAAACCTAATAAAGTCTATCTTTAAAAAAAAAACTAAAGGACAATGTAAAACTTTTGTCATTTAAAGCTGCATTAAAGCGTTTTTGGCCACAAGGGGGCAGAAAAACGGATAATTTACACATCTGGCAGAGTGCAGTTTGCATCCACCTGATCGATCCAGAACCAATATTCACTTTTCAGCTCCGGTTTGGTCTCCACCAACTGCCGGAGAACCAAAACTAGGAGCTAAAAGAGGCTAAAAAGCTTCTTAGAGCTGCAGAGTTCAGGATCTCACGTTTGATCCTTTGCTCGTATAAAAATATTGACATGTGCAGCTTTAAATGCAAAGTAATAAGTCACGCAGCGCTGTGTTAGAATTATTAGTAATATAGATTGTTGTTGTTCATTGATGAAGAATCGGTTTCATGAATCGTCAGATTTCTACAGATTTGGCACAAAACATCCGACGATTCAGAAACTTGACCTTTGAACCAGCATTTAAAAGGCAAAATCAAGTATTTTCAAAGGAATTGCCACAATCAGCAGATTCTCTGAAGGAGGTGGAGGAAATCCACACGCTTGTTTTGCATCAGGTTGAACTTTGGTGAACTTGGACCCTCAAACGGAGAGCCGGAGGGCCCAAAATGGAGGAAGCTAACGTAGCTTAGCTGTGCGTCGCCGCCCAGCTTCATCATATTGAATTAAGTCCTGAAAACAAACAGTGGGAGCTCGTAGCGCCACCATGTTCACAGGCTGCTAGCATGCTAGCGGTTAGCTCGCCAGCTAAGTTGCTGTGACCGGACGTTAACCCTTCATGTTACAGATCTGATGCCACGTTCACTTCATATAAGATGGATGGAAGCCAAAAAGATCCATTAAATTGGGTTCAATTACCTCAAACTACAGACTTTGGTTGGCGTGAGGCCTTCAGGCGCTTCTGTATTTTTGTAGCGCCTTGAAGATTAAGATTTCAGAAGAATCGCAGTAATTACAACTTTAATGTTTAATTTGCAGGTCAGAATCTGGTAATTATGGCATTTCCTGCGTGGCCTAAACGCAGCATGATAACAACAACAGTTTGAGCAGAAAACAAACATCTGGAACGTGAAGATCACAGATTTAAACCTCTCTGCTCCTCCGGTCAACGTCCACCAACGTTCAGTACACAAGGAGGAAGCGTTGATGCCGGAGAACACGGCTCATCTTCTTCTTCTAAACGTCTAAAAAGGCCCAAAAGGTAGTGAATTTTATAAAGTTAAAACCTTATAAAAGCCAATACGGTGCTGGTTTTTCCAGCTTCCTGCCGCACTTCCTGTCCCGGATCACAGAGCGATCACTGATCAATACAAACTTCGATTAAAACTCTGGGTTGTGTTTTAGCGAGAACGTTCACTTCCTGATTGGGAGTTAACAACCACTTCCTGTCCTTCCCTGATTCGTCACGCCCCCCCGATCACGTGACCCTGTTAACGAATCACAACACTTCCAGCTGCTCGTCGGTCTCCCCCCCGACTTATGCTGTTCTTCTGTTTCCTGCAACTAACTGAGCGACCAACCGCAGAGCAGACGATCTACTTCCTGTTTACACCTTGCTATGCTATGCTAAGCTAAACTAAGCTAACCACGTCCTGACTTCATGAGATTAACATCCAACTTCAGGAAGAAGGAGAATTTCCAAACATTTCTAAAAAGGTTGAAATGTTCCTTTAAAGCACTTTGATTTTATTATTATTAGATAATAGATTATTATTATTATTATTAGACTTCGACATGATTTCGCAGTCGTTTGTTTAGACATCAAATGTGTCAAACAGCCAAATATATATTATATTTCCTTTATCTCCACCCGCCTGCTCCACCCCGCAGGTTAAATCAAACACTGGGAATGATCTCCATACAACACGGAAGCTGCGGGCTGATAGAAAGGCACTTAACGTGAAGAACGTTACTCTCACTTCACTTTATTTTAGATTAACGTCGTCTCTTCTCAGCATGGACCAATCAGGAGGAGGCAACAGAGGTCAGATTTTCAAAATAAAATCGGAGCTGCTGCAGCTTTAATGTGGCACTTAACTTCCCGTGGTTACAATATCCAGGTAGATCACCTGGAGCTTCAGGTGTGCACTTGGTTGTTTGTGTGTTTAGAAAAAGTCTTGTTTGGAATGGAAGTGAGGCTTCACAGCGACGCTCGCTGCTCGTTCAGCTGTTGGACCTTGTTCTCCAGACAGGTCAACAAACACAAACAACACAAGATACACTTTCTACAGTATTTCAGAAACACACCGTGTACATGTGTGTTTATATTCCATAAAGACACTCGTTACCTTCTATATCTGCTAAACTACAGTCACTTGTCACCGTGTTAATGAGCTCCTTCAGCGTTTTAACAGAAACACACTGATTTATATTCAACACATCATCCGTTCTGATGAAGCTGCGTCTCTGTTCCACTTCTGATTCCCAGAGCACACGTGTGTGTGTGTGTGTGTGAAGCTACTTCACAACACATCTGGTTCTGATTCTTTGGTTTTCCACTTTAACAAAACCTAAAATACAAAGGAGGTGTTCACTTTAATAAAAAGACTTTAAACCAAAGTTAGAAGAAGAACCTGGAGAGGTGATGATGTCTCTGAGACAAACAGCAGGACCTGAGACACTGTGAGGATCCAACATCAGGATCAACACGATCCAACAAAACAAAACCTTTAAAGAAACTTGTATTTGATTGTGTTTTAATGTTGGAGTCGCTCTGTGTGTGGAAATAAAGCTGCCTCGTCTTGAATGTTAGCGATAAGTGTCCGACCTGAGACGCAGCAGCTTCATGTTCATCTGACGTGAGCCTGAACCTCTCGGCCGTCAGTCGGGTGTTAGCATGAAGGAAAGGCTGCTACCTGGATGCTTCACCGTTGTTTACACTGTTAAAGTGTTTGAATGTAATCTGAAACAGTCAGAAAGCCTTCAGCTCTTCTGCTGGACGCAGGAAACACGTTCAGATAAAGATTTACCTTGAGAAAAGCTGGTTTTAAGCTCAGGTGTTGCTGTGAAACGTCTTCGGGAGCTCAGCGTAACGCGGCGCCTTCAGTGCAACTTACATGCAAACAGTTAGTGAAATGTAAAATATCCCATCAGCCTCTCTGTCTCGCCTCCAGCTGCACGCTACAAACACCGGGAGCGCTTGTTTTACTCGTTTCTCGACGTGATGTCCTGAAAAAGAAAATACACAGAAAAACAGAGTTATTGTTTCTTCGCTGCCAGGTGACGAGAGGAAGTGACACCCGTCTGGTTTGGGACTCACCTCCGTCTTCGCTCTCCTCCACTCGCCCATCGGCCCCGACTTCGTCAGGACTGAAAGAGACCGGAGCGTCACAAATGTTTTATATCCTGGGAATCTTGATTCTGAGTGTGATACTAAATGTCTTGAAGCTGTGGCTCGTCTACACAAACTATTTTTATATCAAAACAGTATTTTAAAAGTTTAATTTCCCCTAAATTTCGTCTTGTTAAGCTACAAAACGCCTCTTTAGACCGTCACGGCACACAAGACGTCAGATAAACGTCCAAAAACAAAAAGAAAAAACAATAAAATGTTAAACTTACGCATAAACGTTGTGATCGACGCGAACACGGTCGACGCAACAGTCGCGCTCCACCAGAGACACCTGTAGAAACAGGAAGTGCATGTCAGTGGCGACTTCCTGCTTTAACGTGAAGAACAACAACAACAAAAGAAACGATTTCAAGCGAGGAACTCGAGCTTCGCTGGACTGAGGTTGTTCCTGATCACATGACTGGTTCAGTGTTCAGCTGCAGTTCCTCTGACGGCCACTAGGTGCTCCAAGAAAACTGCTCGTATTGAACTTCTCTCTAAGAACAAGGTGGTTTCAATGCTGCATTCAGGTGCTCCTGGAATTATCCCATTTACTGAGTTGGGAAGTCGCTCTGCTGGTGCGTTCAGGAGCTTTTTAGTCGTAATGTAGAAACAACATGGCTGCCGCACATAACCGGTGTTGTGTTTTATGTCTCTGAGGGTTTAAACAACACTTATGACTTGTTGTGTCACCCGACTTGTTATCAGGGTTGAGGCTAATCAATCACTTTTCTAATTGATCCAGCAGCTAAATGGTTACAACTATTACAACCACATTACAAACTACATGGGAGCAAAAAGAGATCGATACAGGAATGAATAAAAAGGTTTCTGCGTACGTGACGTCATCGTGTGGCAACATTTACGTACAAACTACATATTCCTGATTATTCCGACGCAACATGAACGCAGCATAGTGTTTACTGCACAGTGTTTACTGAGACTCGTCTGACTAAAGTGACAGGTGTCTCGGCCAATCACAATCACACCGGTTCTAACGGATTAAAATTAAAAGTTTTACCCTGAGAACAGAGCGGTGAAGACGAAGACGGTGAAGATAAAGAGGAGAAGGGTCTTCATCGTCATCCCTGAAACACAAAGACAAACAAACACACGTCACTGAAACACTTTAGATTATTTAGAAACACAGAAAGCCGACAGACCAACACTTTTACAGACTTTTAGGCACCTTTTGTTGTTTTCTTACTACATATTTAATATTTAATACTTAATATTTGGACATTTTCTTCAGTAAAACCTGAATCACACAGATCCTGTAGCATGTAGCTCATCGGGATAGCACATCCCATGTAATGCATTTCATTTACACACAAACATTTCTTATTGTTACTGCAGACTTGAACCAATAGGAGGATGACGTTGTGCACTGCGGCTCACCTGGTGGCTCAGGTGAGGCCTGACAGCAGCAGCTGCTGGTGTAGAAGGGTGAGGGGGGCGGGACCTCAGAGAGGCCGCACAGCGACTGGGTGAACATCTCCTTTGATTGACAGATCTCAGAACAAATCTCCTCCTGGATGAGCAGCGTCGGGGGCGGGGCCACTTTGTCAGGAGGGGGCGGGATCTCGGTGTGGTCTGAAAGACACTGAACGTGAGAAACCAAACTACTGGAAGGCTTTTATTTTGAAAGGGTTCAAGGCTAAATGTTTTTATTCTATTCTATTCTTATTTTTTATTTTTCTTTGTGCTGCTGTAACGCCTGAACTTCCCCTCTGGGAGATCAATAGAGGATTATCTTATCATGTGACCAATTAAGATTCATATTGTGACTCCTTGGCGGGCCCCTGACCCGCAGGTTGGGAACCGCTGCAAGTGGAGTTCATAAGAAAAAAGACATTTCTTCTTGCAGAAAGTTTTGGTTTTAATAGCGTGCTGCTGGCGTGATGATGCGTTTCTGTAGTCCAACAGGAAGTTAGCTAACATGCTAACATGCTGCTGGTAAACACAGCACTTATTCAGGAACCAGGAACACGCTGACAGACCAGCTAACATGCTAACATGCTAATTTAGGAAGCAGGAACATGCTGACAGACCAGCTAACATGCTAACATGCTAATTCAGGAACACGCTGACAGACCAGCTAACATGCTAACTCTCTTTGTGGTGCTCACAGTGTTGAAAGAGATTTTAATGTATTTTGTAAAAATAACTAATACAAGGACTTGTGTTGAAAAACCCACCGTAAGTGAAGCTGCCGCTGTCCTCCAGCTCGGTGCTGTTTAATCCAGACCAGGAGGACTCAACCGACGGGGCCAGCTCTCCCTGTCTGGTCCAACCCCAGTCTTGGTCCTGGTCCTGGTCCTGGTCCTGTCCTGTCCCGAACACGCCTCTGAAGACTTTCTCGTCCAGCCACGACTGACAGCTCTCCGTCACGTCGCTCAGCAGGCGAACCAGAGAGCTGCGAGGCCGCCGCCTGCGCCGGAACACCCTGAAAGATACCTGAAGAATGAGCCCGACGGTCACCTGTCACCTGAGAGTGAGACAGGTCAGGTGACAGGTGAACGTTGGGCTCTCAGGTACACTCACAGGTACTCACATGTTCACTCACATGTGTAATCAGGTATAATCATGTGAACTAACATGTACTCTCAGGTAGTCAACCTCTTAAATAAAACCAACAGTCCCGTTTCAATATGAAAAGTTCGACAGTATCAATATAATCGAGTAAAATAATAATTTAAATACATTCAGAGTTTAAGTAAAAACACCAGGGTCTCCTAGCAACGCTGAAGGATGACATCACCCTTTGGCCCCTGAACTCAGCACGCGTCAGACGTGAGGAATCCACAGCCTTCAAACGGCTCGCTCTGATTGGCTCCTTGAGAATGACCTCATCTCTATAAAGAGAGGTGTGTGTGTGTGTGTGTGTGTGTGTGTGTGTGTGTGTGTTTCTCTGCATCAACAGTCATGACAACTCTTTATTATAGTGGAAGAGACAGTAAATATGGACTTTACGAGACTTCAGGGACACTTTAATTAACATGTCAGCTCTGTGCTGCTGTACAGGTGTGTGATGTGTGTGTGTGTGTGTGTGTGTGTGTGTGTGTGTGTGTGTGTGTGTGTGTGTGACACCTGTTGTAAATCCACTCACCTGACCAGGTTCTCCTTGTAGGACACGTTGGTTTTGCAGGGCGTCAGCGACACGTTGCCGTCGTCGTCCCAGGAGAAGCTGTCCTCGGTGACGCTGTAGTATCCGTTGGTGAGGAGGCGCGGCGAGCGGCGGCAGGAGCACGGGCCGGCGCCGCCCACAGACGAGTAGCAGACGTACGAGGAGTCGGGAGAGAGGAGAGACAGGTCGAGGCTGAGGGAGAGACAGGCAGGAGGTTAGACACCTGAAGGACTTACAACTGGAGTTACAACTAATTCTATCTGAACCATTCATTTACATATATTACAGTCCCAGTTTTCCCACCAGCACTTAAACGCAGCATGCGTTTGTGGCTCTGCAGACTCACAGACATGCTAACACGAAATGCTAACAGGTCGACATGCTAACAGGTTCAAATGCTAACACGAAATGCTAACAGGTCGACATGCTAACACAAAATGCTAACAGCTGATAAAATAAACAAATTAAGGTAGAATAGTTAACTTTAATATAAAAAAATTATTAATTAAATTGATTAAAAAGGTGGAAGCAGCTGTTTACCTGCGGCAGGAGTGACTCGCACGCAACCTGCGTTTGATTGGTGAACCTGAACAGAGAAGATCCCACGAGTTAGACAGTAACACACACACACACACACACACACACACACACACACTCTCTCTCAATACAGACACACGCACAACCACACACACACACAGACAGACACACACACACACACACACTCTCTCAACACAGACACACGCACAACCACACACACACACACACACACACACACAGACAGACACACACACACACACACTCTGACTATGTTTCTAAATAAAGACTTTTATCGTGATGAAGAGTCGGAGAGCTCTCAGACAACATTCTTTATGTGACTCAGCTGAGTGCAGTTTAAATACATTCTTTCAGGTTTCCAGAGCTTTCAACTGCATCTCACCGTCTTCCTCTGCAGACGGGCTGTTTCAGACATCAATGCTACATTTATGCTAGAGACGAGATTTAAACTGCGTCTCAACTGTGAGATTCTGAGCTTTAATGGTGCGTTTACATCAATCAGGAAACACTGGCATCAATATAAAGACAGCAGCAACATTTGTTTAGGTTGTCTTTATGTTGTCTGTGTTGTCTATGTTGTTTATGTTGTTTATGTTGTCTGTGTTGTCTATGTTGTTTATGTTGTTTATGTTGTCTATGTTGTCTGTGTTGTCTGTGTTGTCTGTGTTGTCTATGTTGTCTATGTTGTCTGTGTTGTCTATGTTGTTTATGTTGTCTATGTTGTTTATGTTGTCTGTGTTGTCTATGTTGTTTATGTTGTCTATGTTGTTTATGTTGTCTGTGTTGTCTATGTTGTTTATGTTGTCTATGTTGTCTGTGTTGTCTGTGTTGTCTATGTTGTCTATGTTGTCTGTGTTGTCTATGTTGTTTATGTTGTCTATGTTGTTTATGTTGTCTGTGTTGTATATGTTGTTTATGTTGTCTATGTTGTTTATGTTGTCTATGTTGTTTATGTTGTCTGTGTTGTCTATGTTGTCTATGTTGTCTATGTTGTCTATGTTGTTTATGTTGTCTGTGTTGTTTATGTTGTTTATGTGGTCTGTGTTGTCTATGTTGTTTATGTTGTCTATGTTGTTTATGTTGTCTATGTTGTTTATGTTGTTTATGTGGTCTGTGTTGTCTATGTTGTCTATGTTGTCTGTGTTGTTTATGTTGTCTGTGTTGTCTATGTTGTTTGTGTTGTCTATGTTGTTTGTGTTGTCTGTGTTGTCTTTGTTGTCTTTGTTGTCTGTGTTGTTTATGTTATGTGTTGTCTGTGTTGTCTATGTTGTCTATGTTGTTTATGTTGTCTGTGTTGTTTATGTTGTCTGTGTTGTTTATGTTGTCTGTGTTGTCTGTGTTGTTTATGTTGTCTGTGTTGTCTGTGTTGTTTATGTTATGTGTTGTCTGTGTTGTCTATGTTGTTTATGTTGTTTGTGT
>JAVQJL010058584.1:0-15247 GCA_036024295.1 Nannoperca obscura | reverse complement strand
GGGAAAGAGTGCTACTTGCTATATATATATATATATATATATATATATATATATATATATATATATATATATATATATGTGTGTGTGTGTGTGTGTGTGTGTGTGTGTGTGTGTCATATATGCTTATGCTTATGGATGTGGATAATCAACAACGTTTGGGTTAAGAAAGCAGTCCATATCAAGGCCACAAATATTAAACAAGACTAAATAGACTGTAATGCTCATTACACACTTGAAAACCAAGCTGTTGGATTGAAACAAATTTACCCTTACCCTTGAACCTTACCACTAGTGGTGCAAACATTAAAACGTTTGCATTAGGGAAGTGGGGATGTTACATAAATCAACAGGGTTTAACTATAGAATGGTAATTTTCATACATTTCAGACTCAGCTTGTCAGGCTCAGCTCTACACTGTCAGATCGGTCTAAGGGTCGGGTTACACTAGAAAAGAAGTGGTTCATATGACGTGTTGTCTGACCATGTTTAGTAGTGTAAAGTCGGCCGTCATAGAGAGGGGGGAGATGCGATATAATTTAAATATGGAGATAATAATAACATCTTTAGAACGTCTCTTGTGAAAGGCATTCATAGTGTTGTGCTTGGTTGTTCACATGAAAAGTGATATACACACACTGTGCCAAGAAGGAAGAAAAGTGCAAGAGAGAAGCTGAATTACAACTCCACACAGCTGCCCATCACTGCATAAAGTGGGTGTAAATGTCGTATCACCAGTTTCGGAAAGTTACAAAAATGATTGGGGAGGGGGTTTCCGAAGCTATTCGACCATGTACTTGCCTCAGGTTACATTGGCTGCTGATGCTAACGTGAATAATGCTTATGTAAATATAAGTGTGTTAACTATTAACTATTGTATATTATCATTCTGATGTTTTAGGGGGTAAGGTTTAGCATGTAATGCCAACATGCAAATTGGCTAATGTTAGCACATTGGCATGCTTCATTAGCATTAGTCATGTAAAGACTAGGTAATGTATGCAAATCCATGGCAATCTATCAAGTGGTTCAAGATATTTCACTCTGGATCAAAGTCTCACACAAACAAATGGACAGACTGACTGTACTGTACTGTATTATACACTGTACTATACAATGGCATCTGTGAGCAGTTTATATACACATATTCCTGGGTTACTCTAAGTGTGTGTGAGAAACAGAGCTGACATACCTCACAATCTGAACTCATCTTTCAACTTCCAATTAAGGTCAAGGCAGAGAAAATGTCAGATGCCAGGATATTCATGAGGCTCCTCCTATTATGGGCATTCCAAATATGCAAGCAGGTTCTGAGATTTACAAAAAAAATGTATCCCTATTACTCCCATGGAGCTAACTACCTCGTAAGGGTCTTAATATGTTTACATATTTGTCTGTTAGAGTAAACACATGCAAGCTCATCAACCAGCCTACAAAAACAGCAATAGTGAGGCCAGCTGTTGCTAGAAACAGACAATGTAACTCAGGTCTGCGCGCTAATCTTTATTAACGGCCTAACTGACCTTCTATTGTTCCAGTTAATTTCAAAAGCCTTTCAAAAAGCATAATGTAACGATTGCCTGAAAATAAAACAGAGGTTGTTCCATATTCAGGGCTTGAGGACACTGCAACGATTCTTTCTGGCAACCTATCTGCTTCTATTTTGATCAGGGTTGGGGGGGGATTTTACATCTGAAATGTGAGTAGTGTGCTAGGAAGTCTTTTACTGCTGGCACACTCATACGGTGTATTCCAGCCTAATGGTTGTTCCGGTGGTCAGAACACAGCAACAGCACAGATTCAGTTTAGAGAGTGTTTTTAGAACTGAACTGATGTTTTCGTACTCCAAGTATGTTTGATACTAGTACTGCAGTCTACAGTCACATGCAGCAGTATCCAGAGTCTGACTGGTGGTATTTGTGTTTATGTTGGCCTCTTTCCAGTGACAGTAGGGTCTGATTTTATGTTGTGTATAAACTTACTGGTAACAGTTGTTATGGAAGCGGTTGTAGCTGCCCAGTGCAGTCAGGGCGCCCAGTCCGATGGCATAGGAGAAGAAAATCTGAGTGCCGGCATCAATCCACACCTATCACAAGCAGAATAGTCTAAGTAATATTTCACAATCTGTTGTCCTATGTTTCTTAGATGTCGATGTACAAATGTCATATTTTCTTGTCACTATACTGCTACAAACAAATGTGCAGCTCATGCAGACGTTACACCTGTGCTTCTCCAAGTTTGGACCAGTCTGGTTTCAGGTAGTAAACAATCCCATCTATAGCTCCAGGTAGAGTGACTCCATGGGCCAAAAGAACGACCAGAACCAGGTAGGGGAACAGAGCTGTGAAGTACACAACCTACAGAAAGATGGAAAAAGAGAGCTGTGAAGTACACTCTAGATACTGTAGGACCAATTTGTAAGGCATACTTGGGGGTGGGGAGGTGAAGTCTGGGTGCTATGCATTAGAACTTGCATTAAGTGAAAATATAAAACTCCACAGTAAAACCCATAAAACATTTAAACTCCTCACATTACATGAAGTAAGTACATAACAAAATGTAGGCATATGATGAATTTAACAGGCTAGCTAGAAACGTTCAGTGCTTATAAACATGGTCCATCAGCTATGGTCAAATGTTTAAACGTAACTGCACCTAAAATGTTTTTATCACTTTGATTAAGCAATTACCTGCTTTGCAAATACTCAAGTCTTAAGTAGAAGCCCATTAGGTCCTTCCTGTAGTAGATGTGTAATGGGCCCTGTCATGTTACTTTGAAGAAAAGGTAGCCTGTAAATGGAAAGCCAGACAATTTGTAAACCTCCTGCAATAGCAGGGGTTTTTGGCAGACCCTTTCAGAAGGTAGTCTTTGTCAAGTTATGCTGAGAAAGCTGCACCCTGCTACCTAGTAGAAGCATCAAGCCCCAGCTAAATCAGTATGGTAAGAGCAAAGTAGTGAGAAAGCACATATTTGCCTTGATCTAGGGCGAACATGGGCAGTAAAGCTCCTTTCCAGCTCTCAAACATCTACATGGTGGAAAGTTGCTAATCGGCTTACAGCTGGCTGGCTGGCTCAATCTCCTTCATTATTTTTTCCTCCCCTCGCTCTATGAGCTTTGGCTACTCTGGAGACACAAGTATGCAAAAACAGACATCGCCATGTGCTACAAGATAAGGATGCATTCATTATGCCAATTTATGAGAGCACACACATTTAAAAGAATGAGGAGAGGACATCTTTTTTAAACTACCAAATGGAAGTCACTCTGAACAATGTGTATGTATAGCATAACATAATAGGGATCTGCAGATCAGAGGAAGATTATAGCCTTACTAAAATCTTAATTTGCATATATACATACATACGTGTGAGAAAACAGGTAAACATAGAACTACACAAATTAGCAGACATTCAAAGAATACATGTGTGTGCTTATATTTGTGTTCATATGTGTTTCGGTCTAGACACTGATCTTCTCACCATACCAAAACTGATTGGGCTCAAAGGGCAAAATGCTGCAATTATTTAAACCTTTGCATGAAGCCATGCAAATATTAGTCTGCACTCCATAACCCCTGACAGTGGCAAGTAACGTTTCACATACAGTAAACGTATTAAGCCATAAATATTAATCTGCACTCCATAAACCCAAACAGTGAAATAAGAAGCATGAATTGTATAGCCAGAAAACACTTTACCTTGCCAGTAGATTTAACTCCTTTCCACATGCAGAAGTAAACAATGACCCAGGTGGCAATGAGACACAGCACCATCTCATAGCTGATGTCACCAGGCTCGTGCAGCCCACCAGACAGACGGAGCACTTTTCGTCTAGTAGGAAAAACACAAAGGTGCACCCATTAGACAAAAAAAACCCCAAAACAAATCAAATAAGACTTTTATAGATCTTGTAAATGCCAGATAAATGCCAGAAAAATTTAATACAAGACTAATTTTGTAATTGTATAAAAACAACATCTGAATGATCAGAATAAAGGTCTGCATGACTGGAAACTCTGGGTACAAACACACTACATTGTTAAGACCACTAAATTTAATTTGGCAGTGGATGAGTGTATTAAAATCTTTATGGCTTTGAATTTAGATAATAAAATGTATTTTTGTAAGACTGCTGACACGCTGCTCAACTCCACCATGACAATTCCCAGACAAGGTATGACATACTCCCAGAACTCGATGACTGGAGAGCGCATGCCCTCAGCCTCAGTGCAGCTGCCGTTGAAGAGGAGCTGGGCTGAAGACACGTTCAACAAGGACGTGGAGGACAGGAGGTTGGAGGGGGTGACAGCAGATGATGGCAAAGCCGGCTGGGTGGCGCTGCGGTTATGACAGGCGCGGCGGAAGTCCTGTGTACAGTTGGGGGTGTTCCAGG
The DNA here is from genome assembly GCA_036024295.1 of Nannoperca obscura. Lineage (NCBI taxonomy): Eukaryota > Metazoa > Chordata > Actinopteri > Centrarchiformes > Percichthyidae > Nannoperca > Nannoperca obscura. Next base: position 10,856 of record JAVQJL010058584.1, on the reverse strand, counting down.
GGTGTCCACAGGTGGCCCAGGGCAGTGTGTTGGTGAAAGAGTGGAAGAGAAAGTAGAGGCCCCACACCAGAATCATGATGTAGTAGGTGTTGCAAAAGAACACTATCACCATTGAGGCCAGGCCCAGACCTGACAGAGAGGGAGAGAGGAGGGTACGCTGGGATGTAAATCACAAATCAGAGGTGATGAACAGCATTAAAATACCTTCTTCAGAGAAATACAAATGTGTTCTCGGGGTGTCAGACACACTGACATAGACACAGAGATCGGTACCTTTGAAGAGGGGTGCGATGTTCCAGGCAGAGACCCCTCCCTGCTTCATGAACTGTCCGAGTGCAATCTCCAGGAAGAAGACTGGGATGCCCCCGATGAACACAATCAGCAAGTAGGGGATCAGGAAAACCCCTGCAACACGCAACACACATATTCATCAAACGGACACATTCCTTACATGGTATTTTGAAGTTACAGGCAGGTAGAAACACTGCCTCGTACTGGGAAATACTTTGTACTGATGGCTGAACATTTAGTATAAATCACAAACGATGATTCCTCTGTTCTAAAGTAAAACCTTGGCATGGTAAGGAATTATATTATTATAGGATTTGAGTGGTTAATTTCCCTATTAATAACATAATAATGTTAATAATGTAAAAAATCATCACATGTTTGACATTATGAAATGGACAGCAAACAAATTTTTAGTTAATGTCAAACGTTTTTAGTTAATGTCAAAAATAATAATGTTAACTATGGGATACAAGACATAGTGGTGCACATTGAAATTAGCAGCAAATAGTAATTTTTTAAAGTATTTTGTGGGGAAGGGGCATGCAACAAAGGTCTCAAACCACAGATATTGCTATTGCGTGTTCAGAAAGACTTGGCCCCCAAAACACCTCATAGTAAAGTAATTTCAGTTTGAATGGACTGAATTGGTATCCATTAGATAGATGCCGTTTAAAATTCTAAAACATTTTTAACCACCAACAATATTTCATTGTTGATTATCTTTTACATTTTTAAAGTGTGCAATATTAAAGGATAGGGACAGAGACAGGGAGACAGCAGGAGAAAGAGGTATGCAAATAATTTAAAGACAGGATTGTTATGATAAACACAGTAATAATCTGCAGGATTTAATGAATTATTTAATTAACATTACATTAAGCTATTCAGATTCAAATCAGAAGTGACTTTTATCGCTTAATTATTAGAACCAGGCTCATTAAGAATGTCCTGCTCTTGGAGGACAAGTTATACTAGCAATGCTTTACTTTGAGGTAAAAGTCATCTTTATTAAGTTTTTAAGGACACAAACTGCCCAAACACCAGAATCAAGCACTTTGACACAACAAGAAACAATTGGGAGGAGGAGGAAACAATAAAGGACAAAAGAGCGAAAGCCAGGCAGGAAGACAAACAAGCCCACAGATAAGAAATGCATTGAAAGTGTACGTGGGAGATAACCGCGTCGGCTCCCATTCCACAAGTGTTTGGACGGTTTTGGTAAGTACTCTAATTGAACTTGAAAGCCACAGGGAGGGGAGTCAGACGAAGGACGATCAAATGGGGACAGGAAAAAGACAATAGACCCCAGATGGAGTTATTAGTCCTGATGGAGACATCCAGAACTTGTTTCATTTTGATTAGTAGTAGTTGGCCTACGGCAACTTGTTTGCACTTTGTAGGGCAAAGTGTTTTCTACAAATAATCTCCATTTGGATTCTCATACTGTAGGAGAAGCTTGCTGTGATCAGGAATACACAGTAGAAAAAGAAATGAAAAAGGCGGCATAAGACTCACTAAATCCAACTGCAACGATTTGGTTTGAATAATATCATAAATGGGTGATGCCACTACAGCGTGCAGATGGGAGCGAGTCACATGACTAGCTATGACGCAGAGTAGAGAGGCTAAGAAGAAAGGAGGGAAAGATGGATACATCACAGGAAAGGGAGGCAGGAAAACTGGGACGCTGTGATAGAGGAGGATCAACAAATGCTAGAATGACACACCAAGACATAAGCCTGGTTAGCTCTGTATCTGATTGACAATTTGTGCCTTATTCTGACATCCTTTATGTCATTCTCTGAGAGCAGAGGGCTTTAGCCTTATAAGGAAACATTCGCGAGTGTGTGTCTAATAGAGAAAGGGGTGGGAGAGTGAGAGAGAGACACACAGAGAGACAGAAAGGGAGAGAGACGCAATAGGAGGCGTGAATGGAATGAATGGAGAAAATGCTTGTGCTGACATACCCTAACATATTGGCCAAATCATCGAGGTATTGTGTCCTTAATGGGCTTAAGTAAATCTTCTCTAATCATAACTGGACCAGACACACCAGGCCTAGTAAGTGAGTTACAAATAAATAAATAAAAAAGATTTGCAGGGCATTAATGCCACGCATGTATAGTACATTCATGTATTGAATGTATGTGCATTCACTGTCTCCACTTGAGTGTGTCCTTGTTTCAATAATGGGCAGGTCTGACTAAGAGCCCCAGCCCTTATCGCATATGGTTGTTGTGTAACAAGGTGAACCTTGGCTCGGTCAAAGACATAAAATGAAGTACTGTAGCGGACGTGGCTGTGCTGATGCTGATGGGAGGACAGAACGGGCAGAGTCACAGGACGGTTATTGTCTGAACTATCTGCATGCCTCCTTATCTAGAGGAGAGTGGGAGAGAACACCTTTGTATGCTACATGAGTGCTGGGCAGAGGCACAGGGGGTGGACTGTGTGAGGCAGGCCATTGTTATACGATACCAGAAGGTGGGTATCAGAGCCACGGGTCACAAGACACACACACATGAGGGAGAGGGAGGGCTGGAGTGAGACACACACACACACACACACACACACACACAGCCACACATTCAGTTTCATTTCAATGAAACACCATAAAAAAACAGAACAGTGGGTAGGGCAGAGATAAGAACAGTTAAGGGCAAAAGCTACAGTTGGGGCAGGTAACTATTGGACAAGTTGGCATGAAAAAGGAGGGGATAGAGGGAAAGTTATTAAACAATACCTATATACACCTACATACTAACCTTATATACCAGTGAGAGAGCAGTGGGAACGCTGTAGGGAAACTTGTACTAAGTACGCCTGTTAAGCAACTGGCGACTATAATAAATAAAGCAAAGCCACATGGGTGGGCAGGGCTTTTCAGCTACGTGCTCACAACCACGCAGGCCCTGCTTTGCCTATTATGTCTACTACAGTATTGTCTCGCCCATGATGCCTTTCACCGGTGTCCTACAAACTGCCAGGAGGGTCTGAGTTTATCTAAACTTTTAGAAACTGACAAACAAGGACAATTCTTCTATTAGGGAACATTCTCTGCCCCCTGAAGATTTTCTATATTTTGTCTTTGAAAATGCGTATTGTATTCTAACAGCTAGACTAAAGCTTTTTTAGTCATCAAATCAAATCATTTTTCCTTATAAATGATATTTTATTATAAATCAAGAGTACTGAAGAAGTGAGAATGATTGGTGTTGAATTTAGCTCAGCATTCGCCACCATGAAACTAGTAGACAAGTTCAGCACTTAAGCCTTCAGACTTAAGGCCTGAGTCCCACCCTCTCTAAGTGGGGACTGGACTTTCTCACCAACAGGCCACAAAACAGTTGGGTTGAGGAAAATGAGATGCTGTCTGCACGCTGATATTTGCAGACTTCCAAAATGTTTTTTGTTTGTGGCGACACACCTCCTCCAGGCGACTTAGGCAACTTTTATTCACCCTCCAAAGCCACGACTGCACCGCCCCAACATGCAGGAAAGTGAACTATTAAGTGTGCAGGTGACACCACCCTCACTGGCCAGATTGCAAGCAACGATGCTGGATCGTAAAGGGAAGAAGTCAAGAACCGTGCAGAGCGGCGCACTATATGAATAGTCTGAATGATGAGTTCATGCACAAAAGAACTGTAAAAGAATAGAAACACTCACTATTTAATAATAAGTACTCCATGACATTTGCTTGTACATTCATATTTTACAGTCATCTGTAGTTTTTTTAAATATTAACCTTGAATATAATTCACAAGTACTAAAAGGGGCCTACAAGTTTTTAATGTGATATTCATTATGTTCATTGTAACTGTGTTCATTTGTGTGCATGCATATCACAGAGACCTACATTAACTTCTACACAGTGCTCCTGAAGCTCACCTCCTCCATTCTTATAGCAGAGGTAAGGGAAGCGCCACACGTTGCCCAAGCCGACAGCAAAACCCACGCAGGACATGATGAAGTCCATCTGTCTGGTCCAGGTTTCTCTCTCCACCGCTGGTACCACCACAGCCCCATTTCCAGTTCCAGCTGCAGCCCCGTCCTGGGTCTGCGGTGGGCCAGCCCCTCCGCTCTCACCACACCCTGGGCCCGCTCCAGGCACAGGTACCAGGGGACGAGCTGACCCCCCGCCCTCCTCCTCAGACAGGGTCCCTGCCTCCAATTGGGGGAGACTGATTTCACCTGGAAAGACGTACAAGGGTCAGATGAGAAAGAACAATAGATAAATATATCAATTCACAACTTCACATCGCACGTCAGCACTGGAGACAGACGAACAGCAGTCTCCTGGGCCAGTCTTGGGACTGAATGGAAGAGGGAGGCTGCGTGTTTTCCATTCAGTGCAATAAAACGACAGTCCAACCACAGCCAGCTATTACAGATGTCCACCGAACGGTAACAGGGCTGAAATACGTCTCACTATGTACATTCACTAGATTAGTTTTTTTGTGTAAACTGCACTTACACAAATCATATTTGGTGTTGCAGTTGTGTTGTCATCACTGAGCCCTCTCTGTCTCGCAGACAGAGTGATCAGTGTGCTGCGGTACAACACAGCAGAGAGCTGGATCGACGTATATCTCAAGCTCCTCTGTCACTCACAAAGCATTCATTTTCTCTTTTCCACGTACCAAAGGAACGCACGCACGCTCAAACGCAAAACGTGTGTCACTTCATTAGCAGCATCCCATTCCATGATATCAGTCAGCCGCTCTGTGCTGGATGCAAAGCAAGGCAGCTGAATCCAGATCAGAGCAGTTTGAGGGGGTGTGTGAGCACAGGAAGGGAAAAGAGTGGGGAAGGTAAGGGATGTCAGCATCTATAGAGCAACTTAATAAGAGGTATACCTGTGGTTTAGGATAATTTGTGTGAGGAATAGCTACACACAGTATGTGATGATTGAAGGTTACTCAAAACAGATCCCTTGTTAGGTTAAGGAATTTTAAAAAACACAATCGTTCTTAGGTGTAAATTGGGTCTGTGTCAAGAATATAACCCTAAATACTAACCTATCCTTTGGAAATAGACTGACATATGCACATGAGTCACCTACTTGTACAAGAAGGATAAGTCTCACCAAACCAAGTGATGATGCTGTCATGATACTGACTTAAACTTGACAATGATTTGTTTTTGGAATACGTATCTTCTGTATTCACCAAGAGTGACACCTGTTCAGCGCCATATTTAGCTTCAAAATGACTTATATTCACAAGTCAGCTGTGGTGTTAAGTATATATTGAGATATCCTGTATATTGTGATGATAAATAAAGAGCGGGGCAGGTAAAGTGCAGCTTGTCTGAGGGGGTGCTCTTATGCCCAAAGAATAATGTCAAAGCAGCTGCTGAGGCAGACATGCTCTAATTCATGAGCATGTGGTTATCTTTTAGCTAGTGGCTGAATCATATGGTAAATCATATGTTACTGTTATTGTGTACTGTCCAAATACTGGGACACATTCCATTTAGATGTTTCGGCAACATTGTTTTTCAAACTGTCAAGCCAATAAAGACTTTCTGAATTGAATTGGTTAATAACAAGTCATTATTAAGCGGTGGAGGTCATATACATCAAACTCACCTTGGCTGTTCTCTTCCAACTCAGGTGACATGTTGTTCGGAAGCGGCACAAAAATAAAATCTATTTTTCAAAAAGCAAAGCTGGCTTGATGGTTTAGCCAGGGGCTGTTGAAGTTTTATAAATGTGCCTGGCTAACAAGGCACCCGGCGGGCTCCGAGAGGCAGACAGGGGGATGTAGCCACAGTACGCGGTGCTCCAGTCGTCTTTTTGATTTTCTGAGTTTGTTATTTTGCCTTTTTAAAATTAAAAAAATCGCAGTTTTTTTATGATTATCACACGTTGGATCCCCTCAGCTCGGCCAAGAGATGGAAAATTTCACAAGGCGCCGCAGTCAGTTCAGCCGTTGACAAAGGAAATTCAAAAGCAGTCGACGAAGCACTTGAAGGTAAGCCTGAAGAATCTCATGGATAACAGTTAAATGAAATATATACTGCGCCTTAGGTTGAAGATGTTTTGTTTAAACAGCCCAGTCAGAAGTCGGTGAACCTGTTCGTGATGCAGCGGTTCGACAGACGAAGAATGTGATCTGCTCCACGGTCCGTTAGCTGTGTGTGACAGACGCTACCCCCGCCTCCTCCTGCCGCCTGCTGACGTGATTGGCTGAAGCCAGCACAGTGCGGTGCGCACAGCATCAGCAGCAGCACCCAAAATGGAAAGTCACAAGGATGGCTTTATTACACTGCATACGTCCTTGACCTGGAAACGCGCAAATAACTGCAGATAAAAGCCCCAAAGCGCGGTGTAGTGGCGTTTTGCTCTGGTTATTGGCTCTGTACCGCTACACGGAGGGGACCGAGTGGAGGAATCCCAATTTGGGGTAGCCTAAACGGAGCCCCAAGGGCACCAAGGGGCCTCAGGTGGCCTCTGAACAAATTGAATGACTCTTTATCAACTAAAGAGTTATCCAAAAAAGTTGAGTGTTTTAAATAAGTATATGTTATGATTTTTCTGTTTATTATTATTTTCACCTTCAGTGGGGCTACTGTGCTCTCACAGGGGTGCAGCAAGGAATTCAGGTGCCCACATAACTAACCGTGACAAACAGATACTAATGGAACTTTCACCACCCTTTCCACTAGTGAAGGATGCCTGACCCTAACCCACTAGCACTGTGGCTGTGGGGAAATAAAAGAGCAGTGTCTGAGTGAATGTGCAGGTGCCATCACACAGCGGGGATTTTAAATATTCACATATTATGAGAATGACAGAACACAAGAAAGGGCGAGCCACTAATCAGTCAGTTCAGCAGCGGTGCGTACCAACCACATGAAATGAGAACCATTTCTGAAGTAGCTCATATTTAACACACCGACATTGTAGTGCTGTATTTGACGTTGGGCGACATCTAGTGGTTTGCATGAATGATCACACTCACGACACCATTAATAAAACGTTGCTTTATATATTTCCTAACATAGAACAAAAAACAATAAAATACATCGATATATTCAGTGCAACATCAAGCTGTAATAAATATAGATTCTTAACTTAGAATCACCAAATGGTGGTAATAAATAGCACTCAAATAAATACTCAATTAAACAATTAAATATTTTTGAGTTGTGAGGGTACAAAGTTAAAAAGTTCACATAAAGGACACAGTAGTTCATCAAATTCCTATGTTTGAATTACACCTGAAGGACTGGCCTCCGACAGCCAGCGTGACAAGCCATCATTCTGTCCAGTCAAGAACCATCCTGCATTTGCACTAGATGTGGCAAAGTTATTAAATAACATTTCAAGATTTACTCTGGGAACAAACCTGAAGAACCGAAGAGACATAAATGATCAGACAAACATTTCCTGCAGTAACACATTCACAGATGAATATTGTGATATGGCTTGTAACAAAAGGCTTTCATTCAGATAGAAATAAATAACACTGCCCTGCAACAGGACCAGATGCCTAATAAACCTAAATGGATGGCAGGTTAACAAGTGATTTTTTCTTTAAGGTGCACGTTAATAGAGAATGTCATTCACTCTGTTCAATTCATATGTATTATAAATTAATTGAGGGGAAGCTTATGCATCTGCCCTACGTTGCAGACGTTACTTAAGAAATTGAATTTAAGTAAACGTGGATATCCAAGCAGCGGCTGGAGAAACATAATATAATGCAATGCATTCACTGAAACAGGAAGATATCTGCAAAGCTTTTTTTGTGCAATTTTCATTTCAACTACAGCTTCTGATAATGTGGGAAAGTCTGCCAGGCCTCACTGGCTTTTAAAATGGTTTTAAAATGATGTTGAGTCATTAAAAAGGACCGGCTATAGATCCTGGTGGAGGTCACTGTGTGGGAGTGGTTGGTAATGCTCCTCCATGCCCGACTTAGCTCGATGCCTTTGTGCAACTAGTCTCTGGTAGCGGGCCTGCTGCTGGTGGTCTGGGTCCACATTTACCCAGCTGTTGGCCACCCACTTCACCCCACGCCTGACTGGGCAGTCGCCGTGCAGGGAATACTCATCTTGCTCACCCATCCAACCTAGGGAAGGCAGGGGAGAAGATGAACAGCATTTAAGGAGGAGGGATGAGTGTAGAAGCCACTGGAGTGAGATGAACAAATTCAAATAAATACCAACAACACGCCCTAATGAACTTTCAGAGAGAACACAGAATGATTTAAGGACAAAAAAATGACATTTCTAAGCTAGAGCTGACTAATCAAAAATGTGAGATATCGTCACAGCTGTAATGACAATATGGCTGTACGTCTCCGCAATTTTAATATCTCATGGTTTAGCTGTCGAATGTTGTTGCTTGATGATACTTCAATAAGCTAGATTTCTCGTATAAAGTTGGCCAGCTCTCCCTTAATGATCTCCCTTAATCCAATCAGATAATAATTTCAGTACAAGAAATTATGATAGTAAATAATGAATTGAATTTGTTGAGTTAGAGGGAAAAAAACAACCAAAAGTGAAGAGCGAAAATGAAAACGGAGAGAACAGAAGGCATGGACAAGGAGAGTAAAGGGCACAAAAAAATAAAAGCCACAGGCAATCAGTCAATCATTTGCATGTCAACTGATACTGGCAAATGTTGAAACAAATTCTGAAAGACATCCTTGTTTACATAATTTATGTGGGTGATGCATGTAGGGATCAAACAGAGAACAGGACTTAAATGTGATCTGTAAGGTGACAAGTTGGGAATAAAGCAGTACAGTTGCTTGCATGCTTGTGTCTACCTGGATTCAGGCCTAAAGGCAAGTGATGGGGTTTGATGTACAATGTTTCCTACAATTGAGGGGCCAAAATCGACAAACTGGAGCGCTCACTGGATCTGTGTGTGCAAATTATACAGCTATAGCCTACTGTTCTTACCTCTACCATCCGAGAGATGGTTGTACCAGAGGAGAGCTGTCCCAGCAGTAGGTTTCATTCTCAGGTTCCCCCTGACGCATGTCTCCTGGGTGTCTGTCAAATCAACTCCATCCTGAACCAGCGCCTAGGACACACACAACTGTAAACAGCTTGTGTCTTACCATTTAGTTGTCTAATCATTTAATCGTTTAGTTTAGGTGTCAGATTCCTTGTCATGGATCAGCATCGTCTGCATCTTATCAGCATCGAGGCCATAACAGTTATCATCATTTCACAGTGGCAAAAAGAAAAAAAGGCTTTTGCTGGTTTACAACTGTGGGTTGTAAAAGGACTTACCTGCTCTTCATAGGTACGGTTGTCTGCAACAGGAAAGGTGGTCTCACCACCTTCCTCTACAGAGCTGAGGTAGAACAACATGGTAAGATACCTGGGATACAAACAGAAAGGAAGTAACTAATATAAATAATTGTGAATAAATGTCTCCTCATACCCAAAAGCAGTGATATAAGTATTATATTGTTTCATGCACCAGCACTTTGTCTAGGGGGGTGTTAGGGAATCTAAAAGCAATAGTAAGAATTTGGCAATAAAATGTTGGGAAGTAATAAGTTTGGGAAACCGGCGAGGAAAGACTAATTACTGCCTCACACTGATCATAAAACAACTCAATAAATAAAACAATATAAAAATGTTTTATAAACTAATAAAAACCATTACACCAGAATCTGAGTAAATCTACAAATAAATTAACTGAGAAATACATGTCTACATACTGTATTATGCTTTATAATTGTGTGTAATCAGTCAGAGCGGTCCAAAAAAAAAAAGCTACGGTTGTCCATAGAGTTACATAACTACCAACACTCAGTAACTGAATACAAACTAAATAGAAAACACATATCACACATACCTGCAAGAGACTTCGGTGAGAGCAGACGTGTTTCCTGCCAGTCGCGTGTGTGCGCAGGTGGTCTCTGAATGAGAAGGGCTGCTATCATGGTGGGCATTACTGAAGTCTCCGTGCTCATAGCGAATCACCTGCAGCGGCTCACTCAGCTCGACCAATGAAGAAGGCAGACGTGTCAGACTGGTTACTCTGAGCAAAAAGACACGAGAGAGCAAAACACAAGTAAATCTGTGTATGTGCTCCTACTGTAAGAGCATAACAAAGTGTGTGTAGTTACCTGTTCCTGAGTGTGTAGAGCACATGGTGGGATCCCGAACCTTGGTAAAGCCACGCATGTTTGCTCTTCTGTTTGAACTGACTTCGGAGCTTCCCGCTTTGCTGTTGTCCTGGACGCTGGGACACATCATAAACATGCCTAAAGTCCTCCAAGGTCAGCGTCCCTGTCAGGAAAACAAACACACACACACACACACACACACACACACACACACACACACACACACACACACCTTTAGTAGACTATTTTATTCATGAGTTATCCAGTTATCTGGTTTGTCACTCATGCTAAAGAAAGGGAAAGTACATGAAGGTACAGTTCAAATATAACTATAACTAACTATATCATAACTATAGATATGAATGAGTGAAATTATTTATACCAGTCTTTCTTTCAAGGGGCAGGTAACCCCTGTCTCCATCCAGGGGGTCAGTGTGGACATTGTGGAGGACTACAAGT
>JAVQJL010058568.1:0-26641 GCA_036024295.1 Nannoperca obscura | reverse complement strand
AAATCCAATAAATAATACCATTAAGGACAGTGGAAACGCAATCACGCTGAATTAAAAGCCAAAGAGTAAAAATGTGTTTTTAAACGCGATTTAAAAGCCAACAGTGTTGGGGCCAGTCTCACATGAAGGGGCAACTTGTTCCATAGTTTAGGGGCTGCAACGGAAAAAGCCCGATCTCCCCTTTGTTTCCTGGGAACATCTAAAAACAACTGTTTGGTGGACCAGAGTGATCTTGATGGTACGTGAAGTTGTAAAAGGTCTGAGAGGTAGAGGTGGGGCGATGCCATTTAACGATTTGTACGCCATCAGTAGGATTTTGAAATCAATCCTAAACCGTACTGGGAGCCAGTGAAGAGAGGCCAGTATGGGTGAGATATGTTCTCGCTTACATGTACCTGTTAAAAGGCGAGCTGCAGCATTTTGGACGAGCTGCAGCATTTTGGACAAACTGCAGGCGTGAGAGGGACGCCTGGTTAACACCAACATAGGGCATTACAGTAGTCAAGTCTAGAAGAGATAAAAGCATGTATAACCCTCTCAAAATCATTACGAGATGTAAACGACTTGACCTTAGAAAGTAACCTCAGTTGATAAAAGCTGCTTTTGACCACTGAATTAATCTGTTTGTCCAATTTGAAGTCATTGTCCATTATCACACCAAGATTTTTTACAGCAGGTTTCACATATTGTTCCAAGTCCCCAAGGTCCATATGGGTGGCATAATGGGCACGGCTGGGTCTGAATAGCCTTATTTTCATTGAAGCTTAAGAAGTTTAAGGCCATCCAAGCTTTGATGTCCTTGAGAAAATCAAGCAAAGGATTTATTGAATTTTTATCGGTAGATTTCAGGGGCAGGTAGATCTGTGTATCATCTACATAGTAATGAGATGCCAGTACAGTATTTGTCTGGAGCAGAAGACGAGTCTGGGTTTACTGCATGAGAACATTCAGAGACCAAGGCCTTTTAGTTATTTAAAATGATTGGGGAATTTAAGGGAAATCAATGAAAATTGTGTTAAACTCAAAAAGGTATCCTGAAAAGACCTAGCAGATTTCTGTGTGGTTTTGGCCAAGGCCGCAATCCATGCATTGATATCAAGTGTCCGTTAGACAGATTGGGCTGCGAGGTTTAGACAGAGGACAGCACAGGCCGGGGCGGATGAGTTGGGGCAGGAAGTAAGGAATTACATTTGTTAGTGGAATAACAATGTTGTTCTGTCTGTTTCACTTTGCCATTTTCTTGTTTAATACAGTGCCTGAGCTTGTCCTCAGAGCAACGGACGTCCCCCCAAAGCTGCTTTGTACTCTGGGTAAGGGCATCTGCTACAGAAGGGAAAGCCAATAAATAAGGTGGGCGTGGCGACAGAGAAAGAGAAGAGAGACAGGCAGACGGAAGAGAAGGACTCTGCGTGTGTGTGTGTGTGTGTTTGTATGATGTGTATGCCTCTGGAAGAATCAATCCTGCTAGAGATGGTGTTTGAGTGACAGTGTTGGAGAGGGGGGGGGTGAGTCATTACTCTGACTGACTGGCAGGATGGGAGAGGGCACTGCGTTCCCTGCTTGTATTACACGTGTTTATATTGCAGCTATCCTTGCTTTGCTGCACATGATTATGCATGCACAATGGAAAAGGGCATAAGTGAGAAGAACAAAACATGCTTTAAGGCTATAAATTTGTCTCCTCATGCAAAACCATTTATGATCAGCTCATTTAAAGTGTTGTTGAAATAAACTGCCAGCACAGATTACACAAACGAGACAATTTTATAGATTCAGTCTTAACTGGAGACAGATATGAGCTACAATGGTTCTTAGTCATATACATTATGTGTTACCCTCACATTGTTGAAAATGTGAAAACACATTATTTTGGCATGGAAAAATATTTAATCAGGCCACATGTTTCATGTGGAGATCCACAGAGTTTAATATTTGGACCCTCTCCTTTGGTCTCCTTTTGTATAAATATTTGTTTTTGTTTATTATAAGGATTTCTTATGACACAAACCATTTCTTAGCTAGTGAAAATTGGCAAAGATTTGCAGCCGAAATGAACTCTTAAATGTGTAACATTGACCCTTTGTGTACTATTGTACTTATTTGTACTATATTACTAATTATTTGTTCAAAGAACACTTTACATTTCTGTCAGCTCTAAGTCAGTCAATCTTTTCCTCTTAGATTCCTGTAGCCCAGCAGTTTGTTCATGTTATTTCATGCATTAGTAATCAAATTCTACCATGTAAAAGTTGAACACATACAAATATTAATTTAATCTTTCCTGCAATTTTCCTTAACAGTCTATCTGCACCCTTTTGTTCATACAGTAATATCCTGTATGTATGTATGCATGTAGGCAACGTGTGTGAATATGAGAGGATTACTTACAAGGAATATTCAGGCGAAACACCCTTGAAGGCCGGCAGGTCACGGACATACTCATTATGGAACCATTTGACTTTGAAGTGAAGATTCATGTATTCAGTGCTTTTGCATAGGCGGTGCTTTTCATGCTCTGTAATGCAGATTAAAACATGAGAAGCACACATGTTAGCATATACAGTATATCTGCTGAAGGCATAGTTCTTAAACAACAACATTTTGTTTTGTAATACCTCTCTCACAACACCTCTGGAGTGACCTGAGAGCATGTTAAATTGTAGGGCAGCACGGCAACTTTACATGCTTAGTCTATGATAAATGTGTTGAAAAGAAACAGCACCTCAGCTTCCTCAGCTAACTGCTTTTTCCTGCAAAAGGTATAAGTAGGTACAAGTATGGACACACACTAATAGAAATTTGCAATTATCTTAATAAGCATAAAAAAGAGTGGTTGCTCTTAATCTGACATCTTAACAGGCTAAATTGTGTACAGCCTTGAGCTATCAAAGAATAAGAAAATAAAACTGAGCCTGTGAATGTGTCCAGCTCCCTTCAAAAGAAAGAAAGCCCTTGAAGAACTGCCAACAAACTGAAGTTAAAATGGATTAGACTTTCATGTCAGCCTACATGGCTGCTGATTCATTTAGTCCAGCTCACTGTAGACATTTCAGAACAATTAAACATTTCCATGGGATCCCCTGGAGGAGAGATGGACGATGACGACACACGAGAGGGAGTGAAGAAAAAAAGAGAGAAGAAAACCAATGAAGTTGGATATAAGACGAAAGAGAAAAGACCAAAAAGAGGGAATCTATTCTGCAACTACAGGGTTGGGTAAACTAAATTGCCGTTGCTACATTCCTGCAGATGAGACAATGGCACTAAGAATTAGGAGATGAGGAAACATCATGGCAGCATAGAGGAACATGGGAGTAATTGTTGTTTCATGAAAATAGAAAATAGAAGAAACCATTATTGCAAAACAGATCAAATAGAATATAACGACGAGTGAGCATCAAGTCAACATTGCATGCAAAAAAGATACAAAGAGATAATGTCTGACTAAGACACTGGAGACTGCACATCCCATCTCCTACCAACAGTAAACACTAAGCTCACTGAACCATACACACGGTCTTGCCCTGACCTAAACCAAAAGGCTTTAACTGCATAAATGTAACCAAACCTTAAGGCAGTTAAGAAAACACTCAGATCTTGTGTCACGGTCCACAGTGTCAGTCAACATTTGTTAACATTAGCGTTGTGTGAACACAAATATGGAGGACCAAAACTGCCATAATTTAAAATAAATTAAGAAATTGATAAATGACTCAATAAATAGATGAATATGTCATTAAATGCACCAACGATAATATTACAAATAAACGAAGGCATTAATTCATTGATAAATTGTGACATAAATAGATATAGATTATGTATTATTTTTCCCTTTGCATACAACCCCCCTATTTATTTTATTTTCCACTTAATTTATAAATGTATTTACACATTTTTGTATTATTTTCCTTTTGTATTTTCTTTTTATATTATTTATTTGTTCATTAATTTCTAATTATGGCAGTTTCGATCCTCTACCCACAAAGGCATCCTAATCTGCAATGAACAATCACTTAGCAATATATATGCTGTGTGTGTATTATATAACCAACCTCCCAAACTCGGTCTTTACTTTACTCTCACTCCACCTCTATCTGTGTGTATCTGTCTCTCTGAGCCGCTCTCTGTGACTCTTCATTGTCTTGTTTCACTTTTTTGTCCAACCTTTTTATTTCTCGTTTTGAGGGTTTTTTGTGCGTGTAGTTTTATTCAGTATGCAAATAGCCATACAATCCTTTTCTCTACGGTAGAGTGCAGATGGTGAAGATTTGGTTTACCAGCTGTTACCGTTTTCAGCAGATAAAATGTGGAATGTGGTGTAGCTACATCTGATCATAAATGGTTATTTGTGACACAGTTGAGACATATTCTGATGCCAGTTGTGAAGATTTGATGACTATATCTGGACACAAGATACTAAGACTTACACAAGGCTACAGAAGGATTTAAAGGAGTGAGATAGATTTCTTTTAAATTAAAAAGCAGGGGCTTTTAAATAGTAAAGCAGAAATAAAGACACACATATTCACACGCTCATTTGCAGATACAAGGTACATACATTCATGCCACATCAAAGACATGTCTGAATCCACACATTGCACCCTGACTGTTGTGACTTAATCCTAATAAAAACCTTACTCTGATGAATAGTGCAATGCCTGCCAGCCTACACTCCTCTCTAAGCTCCGAGGCAAATATTTACATATGTATAATTAACATATTTATCTGTGGATAATGCATTTTAATGCACAATGCGACATTTCACTCCTTAGAGTGGAGAAGATCCTCCATTCAGATCAGTCTGATATATTAGTGACTGCTGCTCATTTCAAACCTGCTTTTGAAGCAGAGGTTAGGCTGCGCTTAACAAAAAACAGGCTGTCGTATGGAGCATGTATGTGTGCGAATATTTGTGCACACACACACATTTGTGTCAACTTAAAATAAGTGTTATAGTAGAAACTTTGTAGTTGTGTATAAATATCTCAAGGCTTAAGCATTACTCAATTGAGGGACTACATAACCAGATGGAACACAATACTGCTTCAACACATTCCATTGAAAGGTTTGACAGTGTTGGTATCTCTCAGAAAATGTCTCAGATGCATAGACCTGTGTTACTTTTCAGAGTAGCAGAAACAGTGGGTGTGAAGAAAAAGGCTGTATGAGAAAAAGTGGATAGTTGTCATAGCCACCATGGCTTAACACATACTGTAGGAAACAGAGTCAGAAACAGAACCCTGATTAACAGAACATGACAGAACTGGCAACACTGACAGACAAGTCAGGTAAAAAATGTTTGTGTTGGCCAGCATGGCTATTCTATTCAAGTAATTTCTTTCACTCATATAGTAAATGCCTGAGGTGGAGTTTGTTCAACATGCCCATAGTGTTTCTTTTCACAAAGCCAGGAGTTACGCTAAGGGACTGTTTAAGGTTTTGGAAAGTGAAGCTGATAACTGATATGAAAAAGCCACAATGGTTCCAGCACCTTACAGTTATTTTCTTTTGGAGCCGAACACTGGAGATCGGCAGGGATCACTGCTTTCATCTACACCTAACCTTCATGGGCAAAGTGATTGTGATGGCTGAAATTGCAGAGGGATTTAAGGTTTCACCTGGTTTCACCTGGTCAGTTTGTGTCATAGAGGGAGCAGCTGACTTAAAGATTGTGAATATTGAGTCGAGGTTGTTTTACAAGAGAAGACCTGCAGTTATTCTGCCGCAGAGGCAGCGTAATATCTGAACAGAGGGATCCACTGTAGCAGTGCCACTTTAATAACTGAGCTGGCACTGCAAGCCAGCTTATACACATACAGGATGGACACACACATATCACAGTTTGTCAACCTTTCTGCCCTAAGCGCTGACTGCACACACAGTCACACACTCACTGTCACCTAACAGAAGCAGATGGAGGTCAGTTTGGAGACAGAAAAGTAGAGGTCAGCAGCTGTTTTGTTTGGTGCCGCCAGCTTGCTATGTGTGAGTGTTTGCAGGGTGTGTGTGTCACTGTCAGTTAAACACATACTGTATATATTCCTGAACATACTGAATGTAATATATTTCTACTGACCAAAAAAATATTTTTTTCCCCAAAATTTGCTTTTTGTATGTTACAGAAACAATAACTTGGTGTGCTGACAGTTTTGCAATTCTTAGATCCTTCCCAGAAGCTAAAAGGATAAAAGTCTGACAATGGCTTCCGAGAAAAGTTCACTCAAAGTGGAAATGTGCATTCTCTGGAGATCACAAATGTTCCATGTAAGTAAAGAAAACAGGAGATATAAATAAATAAATCTGCCTCATTAGATGTTTATATTTCTTGTGGCCTGGTGGCGGCACTAGACTAAAGTTCAGGGTCACCAAAGATATTAGGATACATCCTTACCACATTTCTCAGAAGAACATGAGGAGTACGCATCATTGTCTAAGATCAGCATCACTGGTGCATTGGCCATTAAATACAAATATATTCAAACACACAAAGGTATATATAATGTGTAACTGCCATTCATTTACTGAATGGAATGGTTCATTGTGCCAGCCAAATATCCTGCAATATTCTGTGATGTGAAGACTGAAATATCTGTAAGAGGTTAAAAGAGTGTTAAGTTCTTGAAAAGCTTCCGTCTTTCAAAACTCTTTAGTTTGGGAGTCAAAAAGCTTACATCCTCTCACTAGAAAATGGATGCACAGAAGAAGAGAATGCGCTTCTTTGCACACTCTGAATGAAAGGAAAAGAATATCATTTTCCATTCACTGGGCCTAATGTGATTGTTTGAATAGAGGAGAGAATCTGAGGGAAATGAGGCCACATGGGGCAGTGATTTAAAAATACTGCACTAACACATACAGAAGCTGCCTGACTTGACGGCCTGAGAATGAGTCATCTTTTGGGGGGTTTTATTTTAGAAAGTATTTTAAAATGTTTTATATCTAAGAATTTCTGCTAAAAGGTTTTGAGGCGACAGACATTTGTTGTGTTTTCAAACACAGCCAAGGTTTTTAATTACATGCTGTTGAACTTCAATTTGATCAATTTATCATTCATTAAGGAACTTTACGTCCATGACAGTAATTATTTTGTAAAGCTCAGGAGTCAGATTTTTTCACATGAGCAATCTGTCACTTTGGAACGTAAGTCAATTCATATTTATATATGCTGTTTATGCTAATCCAGTCTCCAGGGGCCTCCTCATGGTGTCACATGGATTAACACATTAAAAATAAAAAAGCATTGAACATACTGTGTATGTGCGGGCATGTACATGTTTGAATGCGTACTATTTGTGTAGCATGACAAAGACTAGAGCAAGCAGTGCTACAATAAAACGTGCTTTTTTTCCCCCATTCATGAGGCATTTCTGTCTGTATTTAGTTATTAAGTGGAATGTGTTTAGATGACTTTGATTGCACATTCTTCCACTAGTTTATATTTCTTTGACAAACAGAAAAGCAGGTTTAATGTAATTGTAGCAAGAATGCCAGTAAAGCTGAATCTAACAAGATTAATGATTGTTTATCATCTAAACCTGCTAGAAGACTGTAGACCTTTAAGATATTTAACTGAGGAAGCAGGCCAAAAATGTGCCAGCATTTACCAATAACATGCTGCAACAAAAAAAACATGCTGGTATTGTTAACCTGCCATATGTTGTTATACAGTAGAACTATGACTGTAATTGGTTAAATTTGGTTAAATTAGATAGTGATGAGGGGACAACTTGTGCTTCATCTTTTTTTAATTTCTTCAACACTGCCTGTCTTCCAAATTGCATTATAACGGTTCCTTTTCTGTTTATGCAATCATGCAAATAGCAAATAATAACCGTACATTTGCACTTTGCCGCTCTCCACTTCCTGGACAACAAGAGTACGCCTGGAGAAGCCAGTCTGATCTCTCTTCTTCATTTAGTGAGACATTTATATTGTGGGCCATTGTGATTGGTACAGCTGTTCAATAGATTATGTTACTGGCTGAGAAGATAATGATTAATTGCCACACCCATCCTATTTGTATTCCACTTCACTCGTGCTTTTGCTAATATATATAAACATATATAAACAAAAGTATCAAATGTGCTTAAATGAGCTCTCATTATCTGTATGTACAAGAGTAGGCATTGCAATCAGGCCGTTAAAATACAGGGACTTCATATCTGTGTTTGTGTGTGTGTGTGTGTGCCTTTGTGCCCTGCTGGTTGTAAATAGTGTGGGCTGTCCGGAGGGAGGAGTAGGCTCAAGGTCCCTGGTGAGAATGTCATCTTGTCTGACTCGGCCCACAGGGACAGACAAACTCACAAGAGACTCACTCACTCCCTGCCTCATTGATTTAAATGCCGTGCATATTATGATGAACAGCGGTGGTTCACCACAGCATTTCCATCCTGTAATTACCAATCAGAGAATGTATCTATAGGAGCATGTGGTTAGACAGATAACTCGAGACAAAAACCTGGAGGACCAGAGTGGCAGCTAAGGCCAGTATAGTTCTCTCTGTGACATAATTCATTCATCTTGGCTTCTGACCCAGTTCTGTCAAAGGGCCTCCTAAGCTGTATCACAGGGGCCTACTGACACAACTCTGCTATAACACCAGAGCCCACAGAGACACTAACTCCTGTTGATGTGACTCAAACATATAATGCATTAGGACACTGCCAAACTTCTGACTTACTAATATAAGAGTTCCCTCTGATTCAGTATAGTGAATCACCATTGCAGTGTTATCTTTTTACATGTTTACAATCAGATTTCTAATCTGTACATTTACATTTATTATCATATTTATCTTCCTCAACTTTAAGGAAACAACTGCTCTAAAATAACATTGTACAATTCTTTAAGAGGGTGCATTTTCAGGACCTTCATATAAAAATAAAAAAATCCTAAATGTGGGTAAGTGCATTTGCATTAATTTAAACCGACAACAATGCAGCATATAATTTCAGATGGGAACAGATTGGAATGTTGCAAAAAATCCAGTGGAAAATTATCTTTTTTAACAAGACTGACCACACGTTTTACATCTGATGGAGAGAATTTATTAAACATTTATAAGATCTGCATATATGGAATAAATGCACCACCTTCAAGGCTTCCTACACTACACTGTTACACTGTTAACTGAGGAACAGAGATCAGAACTGATTGTGTACTGCTATGCGAAGAACTGCAAAAAGGCATTAGAGACTGGAGAACAGACAAGCTCATTAAAATCACACTGCAGGACAATCCCCAACCTTTAGCCATGCCCGAGCCCCGTAAACAACCTCTTTCTGTGGAAACAAAACTCCCCATGAAGAGGTACATTAATATAAATTAAATTAAAATATTCTATGCAGTGAGGCTATTCCAACAGGGTGAAGATGAGTTAATGGGCTGCTGGAGCATTGACTCTAGACATGCTCCAGAGACCACGGCCATTAAACAGCTATATAGTGGACATGCAGCATGCAGTAGAACTTTATCACAGAAGGATACTGAAGTCTAGAAGTAGCACTAAGTTTTCTCCTTTTGATAAATAATCCTTATTTGTTGCCTAAACACAGTGAAGTTATTTACATTGACCCTTTTGTTAACACACACACTGTGGATTTAGGTGACATAGAGGATCTCCTCTTTTATCAGCTAGTGGTGCTTATCTTATGTAGGCGTTTGGTGAGCTGGTTCCACACTACCTGTCAATGGACACCGAAAATAATGATGATGATTGAAGGTCTGACAACTCAATGTACAACTATAAACAACCGAGCTGTGTGTTTACTATGTAGATAATCGTGAATGAGAGGGATTTCAGCTACAGCCATAGTCATTCACTCTCTCACACCCTCCTTCTCCTTTTCTCTGTTTCTTATTTTATCCTCTCTTTCTTTGTCTTCCCACCTACCTCTCTCTGTTGCTCTCTTTCTCTCTCCCTCTCACACATTCAGAGATTCACACAGAGATGCTAAATTTAGTAGCATCCATTTCTGCACCAGCACTGGCACCAAAGGCCTCCGAGCAGGAAGCAGAGGATGCATCAAAGACTTCATTAAGTAATGCACATACACATGTGTGCACACAGACACACACACATACACACGGATAGATTCCTCTTTTATTCTCGTTCATTTTCTCATAGTTACGCGCACGCCTAAACGCTTGCACAAATGCAAAGACAAACATGCCTGCACGCACACACCAACAAAGCAAGACATTCCGGCCCGCCTCCTTTAGGGCGTCTCTGTCAGCCGCCCTGCCAATTCTGTGTGCCTTCTTATGTAAACAGGGTACGCTGGGTTACTTCCATTTGTCTGAATGAGAAAGACAGGCAACAACCTGGACTGGCTTAGTGTACCTTCTTCTACCACCTCATTATTGTCATTCATTGTGTTACAAAGCAAACAGTACATGCAGGAATAAAGGAAAATGCACAAACACACGGCAGGATGCATATGTGCACAGCATGCATACATTTCAAATGTGAGCTTGCCTACACATACAGTATTTTTGAACTCTTCGGCAGCTTTTCTACTGATTATTTCAAAACTCTGAATGCTCCCTGTAAATGTTTCTTACACGCTGGATGCAAAACAGTGACTCAAAGATGACCCACATTAAGCTATCAATGTGCAGCTTTGTGATTGTTTAGTGACTGATCTTTGTAGAAAACAGTAAGCCACTATTATATTTCATCCCCCATGGTTTCACTTTCTTTTACATATAACCAATCTTTTTATCTTCTGTAGCCACACTTTTTTTCCTAGAGCTCTAACACAGACACACATGTATGCATGTGCCAGATACATGCACGTGTCTATGACCAGGTCAATAAAAATAGCAATTTGCTTCTAATACTTTTAATACTTCAATTTATCTACTATGTAATCTATGGTAAATTACAACAAGCAGGCTAAAACTGTAGCTGGTCCATTTAGCCATGAGGTGCAGGTACATTTTCTACTGTAAAATGTTTTTTGACAATACATAGTGTGAAATACATGAACACCATCCACTTGTAAAAGTGATATGTAGCCTGTTTATACAGCAGCAATGTATTATGAGGTACTCTGTAACATTTAGTGGACAGATATTAATGTCAGTGTATCACACATTCAGGCATTTTAAAGATGCATATCATCATCATATCCTGCAACAAAAACACACTAAACTCACATACTTTGGATATTAAGCATGAGTAATTCACAGGTTCAATTAATAAAAGTGAGCTGTGCTTTCTAAGTGGCACCATATGTTTTTTATGTGGTTTTACAATCTATACAGTAAAACACATTATGTGGTTTACAATGTGCATGTTTGCACCACACCGTTATATGGTTTATGAGCTGTCAAACTCTCCTTCATTTAACTACGAGCTACCAAACCAAACCTAGAACTCTGGCAGCCAGTAGGACCAACAAGAAATGAGCAATAATTCATACAAAGTGCCCCTTTGAGGAACATGACAGTCACGGCCTCCTCCTGGCACGTGTCGCTGTGGGCGGGCAGTCATGTACTGACAAGATGAAACAAGAGGAGGCAAAGCAGGGGAAGAGGGTTCAGGCTCAAGGAGCGAGAAAAAGGGTATATGTGACTGAGTGCATCCATGATTCTTGTCTCCTTTTGTAACACGGACACCCTCGGGCAAATCAGACACACACACACAAACACACACACTGCCCAAACCTGCTGTGACAGCAGTCAGTAACACCCTAGGTGGTCACATGCCCAGCTGCCCTGACTCAGATATGCAAACATACACAGAGAGCTACGATTGCACTCTCTGTCTCTCTGTCGTTTTATTGATCTACTTAACTGTGTATATTATCCTTCATAAAAGTGAAAAGGTTAGTGGTCTAAATAGTTGTTGTACTATTATGAATCTGTGTGTTTAGGAAAAAGCCTTGTAATCATTTGAACATAATGAACCTGTGGTGCTGCTTTTGTTGTCATTTGACTGCTCTGTCACAGGTTTATTAGGTCCCAGAATAAAAATGTGCACAAGTAGGTAGTGTTCAATCTGTCTTTAAATTAATTTTACTTAATTGATGCAATGTACCTTTATGCTGATGACACACTATTCTATCAGTATTTCTTTTCTGAATACAATAAGATCCTAAAAACTTTTCTTCTCTTCTCTGCACTTCAAAAACACAGTATATCCTTCAACTTAAAAAAGTGATCAGACTGTGCATGTTATTCTCCTTTGGAAAAGTACCACTGTACTTTCCAGAAATGCTCTTTAACATCCGCTGCAGTCTATTTTTCCCTTTATTGATCAGAGCTCTTTGGACTGTTCTAATTTCTCACACCAGATTGCTGGATTACTATAATCCTCTACACCAAATGTACAGTATGTCAGTCAGTTGGGTTTTGAGCTAAATCTGTTGGTTTGGGATAAAGCACAAAACTTACAGTACAGAAGGACAAAAGCCAACCTTAAAGTAAAAACAGAAACACAGTTTCAGAGCCAGAGGATGAAACAAGGTTGTCAAAATATTTTTCTCCTAAGGGCAAAGGAAGGAGATGGGGTAACAAGCAACAGCATCATATTTATGACAGAATGCAATGGGAGTCTGAAAAAATATAACTTTAACAATGCCACTAGTGTAAGATAGAGGCTACTGATAGTCTTGACTGCTTCATCCTTTGTTTTCAGTAAAAACTGCACCATCATATTACATTTTACAAGAATATGGTGACTGTTAAATATTATATATGTGGTGTTGTGAAAAAAGATATGATTAGTGATTTAATGTATATCTCAGATCACAAAATACAGACATCTTTTTGCTACTTTATAGATTCTCATTATGTCACCATAGAATTCCACATCCATGTGTGCACACACACACACACAAACACACACACACACCTATAAATCTACATGTTTAATTAAAATCTGATGTATGGGGACATTTATGTGCATATAGTCCACACACATTATGTATCCAAAAAGAAGATCACATCTAAAATCACCTGATATATAAAAAAATTGGGTATGTACAGAATCTATATGTTTCCTTTATGCACATGTGCCTATAGGTTTGCAGTCTTCACTTGGCACCTGGTTGCCATAGCAACTCAAGATGGCTTAGCACAGAGAAAGCACCAGGTATGTGCTGTGTAGATGAGGATAAATCACCAGTATAATAATAATGTGCTTCTCTGCCTTTTCTCTTACACACAGTCTAAATAGCCTTCCCAAAACGTTGACCTCAATCAGATGCCAGCTTCTCTTGCAGCTCCCTCTCTACCTCATCTGTGATCATTAAAGTAGCAAATATCATGCCCTCTGTCATGTCTAGTTCAGTATAGAGGTGGCTCCCATGTTCAACTTGGACCGGGCAAAATATGTATGAAAAGACACTGTTGCATAAACCTAAATGTTTATATATATATATAATAGTGTGTGCTGCATACTGATTGCTTTTATTTTATTGCCTCATTGCTTTTAGAGACATGATTGTGGCAAACTGTAGCTGAGTGCAACTTCGCAGCCTTAGTCTTAACCCAGGGTGCTACCCTGCTGAGTCCTTAAGTGCATACTCTCTCTCTCTCTCACACACACACACACACACACACACACACAAAGCCATTTTAACATTCATTCACAACCCCAGTCCCATTAACCCCCATCTGCATTCTGTCTCCCCATCCGAGATCTTGATATCCTGGAGGTTTGATCCTCCAACCAAAAAAAAACTGCTAGTTCAATAACCTCCTGGAGGCATTTGCTGCCTCTTGGGAGGAGAGCTGGAAATAGAGGGGGTGGGAATTGAAGTCAAAACCCACGTTAAAACGAGGCACATCTGTCTTCCTGCCAGCCGAGCAGATCCAGGATTTATTGCTTGATCACTGTGAGTCTCTGCTGTCTTTGGAAAAAGTCTTACTCATGTCGACAAAGTATATACTAAACAATTGACGATTACAAGAATACTAAACAAGAATTTAATTTTGCGACGTTTTTACACTTTAAATTAGGCACAGCATGGCTGCTACGGAGGAAGTTGGTTTAGGCTGTACACTGCAGTCAATTCTTCTGAAACTCTGCTTTCATCCCAGCATTTCTAACTCAAATATTGAATTGTAAATCACTTTAAACCTTAAATTTCCCATAAATAACATGTTAACTGTTTATACAGTATCTTACATTGCTTATGCCACACTTGTTGTAAAGTGTAACCTATTATTCTACATCAACACTCAATTCATTCAAATAAATTTATATCATTTATCTTCAGCTCTCATTCACTCAAGACACATACACACACACACCTTCAAGCAAGGGATATCTGTCTGATCATCAGCATTACTGACCTTCCATTGCATACTTCATATCCAGGGCAAAGAGGTTCCACATGATCTCAGCGCTGATTTTGCCCGCGTTCAGCTCCTGTGGGAACCTGGTGGAATTGAAACGGAATTCCAATCAAACTCATTTCCGTATAATGACACGCTCGACTGGGTGGCCTGATGATTTGGCCCAGCCTGAATCTCTAACAAACGACTTAACAGATGTGCAAGAAGGCATGGTTGGTGGATTTCATAATCTAATAATCTGCTGTCACTTCCATACCTAGGTTGAATAGGGGCAGAATGGTGATGCATGTATGGGGCTTAAATATGAGGAAAAATATGGGAGGAAATAACACAGCAAAGGTGATAGAGAGAGAGAGAGGGAGAGGGTGGCAGCCTTTTTGGAAAGTAATCTGCTTTTTTGAATGCCTATAGATTTTCAGTCAAAGCTTGAATGTGAGATGTCAATGGTTTAATTATCCGTATCTTCAGACAGTGATGGGAGGATATTTATGGATGACGGGGCCTTGGTGGCTTGAGAAAGATCGAGTTATCAGGAAATGTTTTACTATTGCTGGAGACCTCCCTGTTTCCAACAACAAACACATTAGTCTGACGATTTCTATTAAAACAATAATCATTTGCTCAGCCAGGACACTCTGGCAGAAACCAATGGCTGAGCGTGCAACACACACACGCACACACACACACACACACACACACACTTTCCTCTTCCCTCTACAACCTTCGGCACATCCTTTTACAGAGAAGAGGAACAAAACACTGAGACTGGAAGGCGGACTTTTCAACTGGAGAAAAAAACAAGAATGCCAAAAACAATTGCTCCCTCTTTCATCTCTATCTCAGTATCTTTCTCTCAACCTCGGCTATTCTTCAGTCTCCTCATGCACCCACATGGTGCGAATGAAAAACTCTTTATGGCAAAAAATGAATGTAACATCTGCAGCTACTGTGCATGTCTGTAAATGGTTTACAATCTACTTCTATGTGGTGAAACAAATGATGTGGTTTACAATCTGCATGATGAGTATTTCAGGAAATAATCTCTAAAGCTTCTTATCCTTTACACTTTTAAAAACAACTCCAGCATCCAATTTTATATTTCCAATCATAAAATACATTCTGTAGATCTAGGTCTATTGGCTCAAACATGTCTAGGCTACATTCACCAGTAAATATTCTCAGCACAGAGCTACATTTTGTTTTCCTCTGGCTGAAGCTCCCATTATTATAGTCAACAAGTCCACTCCTGGGTTTTTTGTGAAAAAGCATCGGAGTTGCTGTCACTCTGGAACTTGACCAGGAGAATGTGGGGGAAATGGGCATGAATATTGCAAATCTATCATTAGACAGTGTAGGAGAGAAAGCTCAGGGCATAAACAAAGTCTTAATAAGCATCATAAATCAGCAGGAGGAAGGAGAAAAGAAAAGGGGGAGGTAAGAGCGTGAGAAGATATGTATGAGCAAGACAGAAAGAGAAAAATATGCTTAATCTTATTTTTCTAGGGCGAGCTCCACTCCATTTTCTTCAGGTAGTGTAATTTATTTGATTGTATTAGCCAAATCATAGGAAGTATGCAAATACAAACGTCTTGCTCCCACAACACCATCACCATAACCGGCCCTCTATCCCTTTTTTCTTCAAACAAATCCCTCATCTGTTATATAATTCAGCATCACTGTGTTGCCCCTTTTATCCATCCATACTATGGCTCACCATACAAACACAGCATTTTTTTTTTACTTCTCTGGCTGCCTCATAGCCTTCTTGTGCAATGCTGAGCTCATTTATGTCTCCACAATCAGTAAATTCACATTTACAGGAGCTGATGTGCAAGGAGGTTTTTCATTTCCCCTCACACATTCTCTAAAAAAAGAACTAACAAAATAAAAATGAATTAAAATGAAGTGATACTTTAGGGCGGTTGTTTCTTCCTTATCTATTTAATTCTGTGTGATGAATAATGAAGCCCAAACTGGCCAAAATTAGGCTAAATAAATACATACATAAATACAGTAGAAAATAATAAATATTGAACAAGTTAATAAATATTTAATCAGCATGGGCCTTATTAAATGCCCAGAATTTTATATATTGATTTTAAACAATTTTATGTCCATTTGGTCATGAATGGTTGGGAATCATACAGCATGAAGCTTTTTAGAGCATGTAAAGAAATTCAGCCTCTAGCAGCTTGTTAAGTGTGTTTTCAAAGTTGAATTTATACCTTCAAACTTAAATGGAAAATACACCGGCAAATTATGGTTACATAAAAATATTATAATGTTCACACAATGTTCAAAAATGTATGACTAATGAGAATACCTATCTGCTCACCGCAAAAGCTGGCATAACTACCAATTAAGTAGACTTTGAACATGTACTTGATCAAATTGCTTGGTAAAAATGTATGGTAAATTTATGGTATAATAAAGAAGTACATACTGGTTAACAACTGGGGTGTAAGCCGTCCGGTCCTCATCGATTACAGACACCATGAGAGTGATGAGCTTTGGCCAGAAGTCGAGGTTCTTTATTGATGGACCCTGCTCCTCACGGGGAATGTCCTGCTTTCGGCTCTACGGAGAAAAAAATTAGGATGTGAGAGTCAGAAGATGTGTTGAGGCTGAAGTAGTAGATACAATGATGAGAAAATTTGGATTTTGCAATTTGGCCAACATTTTTGAGTTGCCTGGTATCACAAAGAGAAAGCCAAACAAAGATGGGTGATGGACTTTTGAACACATTTATATATTCTTTTATGCATGTCATGATATCATCTTTCCATGACATTTTTTATGCAATTGATTTGAATATTTATAGAAGATAAAGATGTAGAGGCGAACAAGAAGTAAGGGACAGGAAGTTAGCATTATGGCAGATGTTCACAGTGTAAGAAAACTGAGAAAACCAAAATGAGTCCAGATTAGCAAACTTAATTTGAGCCTAGATCATCCAAAACCCAATTCTAAATGCTACAACACTTAAGAGTTTCATGAAATCAAAGCCAGTTTTTGATTCTATATATGGTCAGCATTTGTTCAGAAATAATGTATTTACATTCTAGTTAATAGTTAATAATAAAGGGTGTTTTTTTATTGGAAAGCAGTCACAGGGAACAGTGCATTTGTCTTGTCCACAAAACAAAACTCAACTTCTCTGAACTTCACAACTATTTACTGTGCCCTGCTGTTATGTGGAAAAGTACTCCCACCATGTGCAGCATAACGTCAGATTGCATATTGAGTAATAACTGACCTCTATTTTGTTTGGCTGCACCGGAAACAGATATACCACTTGTCCTTGGACCTGTAGTATTACACTGCACTTGCCATTACCTCGTTTAATGACAGCTGTAGCCATATCCTCCAGGACATTTTAAGGATTACTTAAAAAAAAGTAAAAATTTTAAAAGCGTTATCACTGTCCAGAAATGTGTTTATGTATATGTGTCAAAGTGTGTTGCAGAATTCTCTGTGGCTGTCCCAGGTGAAAGGTGTTGCATCTAAAACCTCACACTGATGATACCATCTGTTCACCCCACACTGAGTGCAACCACAATGATCTTCACTCAGCAAGTAACTGTCACAGGCTTTAACTCTACCATGGACAGGTTCCACGGAAAACAAGCAAGGCCGCATACGCAGAAAACACAAAGCCTGGAAAAAATTCATACTGACAGATCTGTAATACACTGACATGATTACATACAAACACACCCACACATATGCACACTGACAATGACAAATATAATCTCTGACTGTGGACTATGGGGGCATACTCTCCATCAAGAAGATGCAATACACATTCTCTCATTTATGTAACTGAGTGAAGCTAAATGTATATTTGATTAACAGAAAATTGTGTTAAAAATGAAACATGTTCAAATCAGTTATTTAATAATTTAGGTTGAAATATATAACAACATTAAGCATATCGACTTGTAGTGAGAGCTGGGGAAATGAAAATGCAACGGAAGTCAATTTATTATCAATACAATCATTAGAATGTAAGCAATTCCTACAATAATCAACTTGTCTGATGATGTTGATTCTTGTTTTAAATATCTTGTGATGCAAAGCGTGTAATGCTGGGGCATGTCTTGCAGACGTTGCATCTGGAGGAGCTACAGGATTTAATTTCGCAGGAACAAGAAGCACAGATAGTGCTTACAGCTGATTCTGTGACAGTCGATCATGTCAACCTAGGGTTCACTACTTTAATCTTTTGGGTTTGGGGCTGCAAAAGTCAAGTCTATCATCTTATGTGCCATGGTCCTGAAAACAGATTACTACTCATTTCATGAGAGGCTTCATCCCAGGCATCATATTGATCAAAGGCTCATGAATTTCTATTTTGCATATTCACTTATGTTTGCTATGTGGCAAGACATAAAAAATGCACTGGTTTCCAATGTGGAAGAAGTATGCGCTTTATATTTAACAGACTCTTAACTCAAAGGCTGTGTTGGGACTTACAAAAGAATAAATTGTACACTGTATGCTATTAGAACTGGAGAAGAATGGCTGACAAGTTTTGGTCACTGTGATCATAGATTATGGCAAGCAGCTTCAAAGACACATTTGCTTGGTCCATCAATCAGGAAATTCAAAATATTGAAAGGTTAACAACTGATACCCAGTCAAAAGAAATAGACCTGCAATCCATTTTGATCCGTAACTCATAGTTTATTAAATTAGAATAGTGATGCTTACTTCAACGAGAAAGAATATGACCTAGTATGAGAGGCCTGGGCCATCAGGGGGAGATATGCTACTACATGCAAGTAAACTGCTGTTAAATTGGAGGCATGAATAATGAAACAAATATCTCTGTAGGAAGTGAGTCGGCTATGCAAAACCTGTCATGGTTTTTTTGATTGGGTGTGTGTGTGTTTGCACAGCTATATGCATGTATGAAGGACACTGAAGGTCCTCATCCCTTCTAAATTGGATACAGTATGCATCCTACTAAAGTGTAGTAGTGTAGACTCGCCTTGCTCATCAATATTCACCTCAAGTTGGTACAAACACGTTGTTAAAGGTGATTGAGTAGCTTGCTGTCATTTTTAACTTAACAACACACCCATGGGCTTTACTTCCAGTTCCACTAGGGAGGTGAATACTGTACTGAACTAAGAGCGCATGGGGGCACTAGAAGAAATATTGATAGCAGCATATCACTTCTCTAGAGGGTAGCTAGTGGTTTATATTTATTGTTTAGCACTTTCAGTCCCTGTGTGGAAGAAATCAGCATTAGCATACAACTGGATCCTCATCAATTCTCACAATGTGACACAAATTACAGAGTCTCTGATTGAAGGATGTTCTTGGAGAATGTGATCAAATTCCCAGAAGAAAGAGCCGTGGCTGGAACTGAAGCTGTTGCAGTGCCTTTTAAGGCACAGTGAAAACAGTAAAAACAGAAAAATCCCTTTAAGGCACAGATTCTGAACACAAATGTCTTTTTCAAACACAGTTAAATCGACCATTTGGGTATTGTTGGCAAATATGTGATGATGTTGGTGAGAGAGATACTTATCGAATCAATTTGAATTGCTTGCTCAGTAACAAGTGGAGGTGTTTTCTAGCTCCTCTGCAGCTCTTCTCACAAATAGGCACAATGGATCCCTGCCTGTGCACGCCTCCCCAACCTCCCCCAACCAACAATCCCCAACCTCCCTCTTTAAAACCATATTGCTTCTATTCATAGGTCTGCTTATGCACTGGCATTTACATAATGCATACAGTATGCATGCCTTCATATGTACATTTCATAGATGCATGTGCATGTTACTAGGCATTTCTAGTCTGTGCATCATCATTGCCGTTCCACATTCCTTCACAATGGATGAGCCAGAAAGAAACGTATGGTTGTTTTTCATTTTGTCCTTTTCCATGATTTCTTTGCCCTCTTTCCATTTCCCCTTCCTCTTGCTGTTCAAAATCCTGCCTTTCGTGCCAGGATTTAAGGAACTGTTAAGCTAGATTCCCCCTGCCCCTCCTCCCCGCAGTCATTTTACGCCCAGGCAGAAGCAGAGAGCTTTGTTGTTATGTTATGCAAGGTGCCTCGTTGTGGCTGGGATATTTCACCGCCTGCCTGGCCACCGTGTCAGCTCTTGTGTCGCTGCACTCAGTCACTGTTAGCAACTGAAGAATTGGGGTCTGTAATGTTCTATCCGTTGAGTCAAAGGCTACCTAGTGTATGTGAACATAATAATTTATAGTCAAAGTGAGATTTTCTTTGGGGTGAAGCTGATGTCTTTTTCTTCTACCAAGGAGGAAACATTGATGCAGAGGCTGTCAATTGTGAAACTGTGGCGGACGAAGATGTAATTAGCGCAAGTGTCTATCTCTCCGGTTTGGTAATTGCTTACAACCCCTCAGGCTGGAAACAAAGGAAAGTTATTATTCAACTTTTGAGCGGATTGCACCCATTATCTTAAAAGACATTATCTTTTGTGGTGTGGAGGCCATTCTCCTTAGGAAGTAAACCATAAAGTAATCAGGCGGAGCTGCCTGTTGCCTGATTATTTACTCAGGCGAGGCCAAAGTGTGTCACAGAACCAAACCACAGCTGAGGACTGAGGGATGCTGTTTTTCTTGAAAACGCACAGTCTGTGAATTCTCAATATGAGAACATGCCTCCAGCTGCTTGTGGCATGATAGTGATACAGTCTTACACAAGGAGGCAATGTGGCAGTATGCTTTCATGCCAGTTTATGTATATCGTCCACGATGAAACTTATATCCATTATCCATAGAGCCAAGAGAGCCCTAAACAGATGAGATGGTGATTTGCATCAGGTAGGTGCTGCCTGATGCTTGGCTGCTTTTAAATGGCTATTCACCGCCAGATCTCTCTTTCTTAGAAAGTTGAAGTCCTTCATGCAAAGTTTGCAATAGACACGGTACATTTTTATTGTCAAGTATATGTCAGTCGTGATATACAGCCTATTGATTTCCAGCCATGCTGGATAGAATTTATATTGTCACACATCAACATAAAGCACACTAAAGCTGAACGGGAAGGCGTTACGTCAAATTTACGACAGGCTAAAGGTGATATGTGATAAAGACATGAGGTGAGAGAGGGGGGAACATTTAGGAGAGCATTTTTATCTAACGTTTCTGACAAATAACTGTATTCAATATAAATTACTTTTTAAAAACTACCAATTATTAAAGGTAGAAGGTATTCTTCTACTAGTTTAGACAGCCTACCTTTTGCAATGGTGCAGGTAGTTAATGAAGTTATCTAGTTACTGTTGCCTATTTGCCTGGCTTATCACCAGATAGTGAGTAGATAGTTTGTGGATTAAATGTGATTGCAAAAATCAGCAGAGCTTGCTGTGAGATGCTTTTATTAAGTTTAGCAGCTCTTGCTCGCACTGTGTTTACTCAAGATTCAAAACTGCAGTTAATATTACCAAAGAGCCTTTACAATAACAATAAACACATACCCCTAGATTTTATTAGTCTGCTTGCCATTATCCTGCATACTATCCATAAAAATTGGATCCTCTTGTTAGAAATTGTCTTTTTATAATATCTTGTTGAGTGTTTGCTCTGGATGGGCTATTGGTGGGCTTGGTTATGGCTTTCAAGCCCAGAAAAGCCATAACAACAACAACAACAGCCATAACAAAAGAAATAGAAGAACACTAAAGCGACCTAAACAGGTGGCAGACAAATCCCATACTAAAACAGAGGCAAACAAACACATTTTTACAATTGCAGTTTGCATGAATATTCATCATTTGTTGTATGGCAAATGGTGGTTGCTATAGCCACAGGCTAGGCCATGTTTCTAAAGGTAAAAGTGCCTCAAGATGAGCACTGGGACAAGATTTTGACCAACTAACAAACCATAATTCTGCAAGACAAGAAACCAGATATAAAATGCAAAACCCTCAAGGCAGAATTTGGCTCCCTGTACTTCTTTAAAAAAATATCACTTGTCCATTGTTGGTTTGTTTAGGAAGGAGGTGGAGGAGAAAGTGATTGGGTCAAGGGTTTGACTGATGATTCAGTTTTTGAAAGGCATGAGAACCACGCAACAGGCCTTAAGTTGATTAGACTCTAACACTATCCACACCTTGTAACCTGGCACCTGACGTCCTTCTTCATCTTTTTGACAGAAATGCATGCATGCATAGCTATTGTACAACAACTTTTCTTGCTCAACCTGTATTTTAGCTAGGTCATGTTTGTGTATGATTTGACTATACTGTAGGGTTTCAAGATGCATTAGAATTAAATCCAAGTGAGAAGTTCTTAAGTGTTTAAGTGACACATTGTTTAGTGTGTGTGCCAACACATCTGGAAGATGTAATGTGAGGAATACTAAGATCTCAAGATCATTGAGGTCATTCACTTTGGCATTGTTCAGACTGCAGTCAAATCAGATTTGTTTCTCAAATCAGATCTTTAAAACTGACAGTCCACACTGTTATTTGCAAGTGATCAGATTGGATTTGTGTGTCCAGACATCATCAACCTATCTGCATGGGTTGCTGTAGTAATGACCAAATGGAGATCCATCATCTCGCCCTCCAAACAATCGCACTGTCAAATGGTGGTTCAGAACTCCTCCTGGTAGGAGGCAGGTATACAGCTGCTCTAAAGCATTTCTGTCATTGTGGATTTGTTGCTGTCATTGTTTGTCGCAAAAGACACTCCGAAATCCGATGTGAGCGCCCAGAGCATGAGAGCATCTGATCGGAATTTGCGATTTGCAAAAATCACATTTCATCAATCTGGATACAATCTGGATTTGAGCTAACAGCCAGAACAAGACCTTTGTGCATGGCAAATGAGTATTCAGAGCTGTTGTAGAGGATCTCTATGTGTAACGGTGCAGTAGCAGAGGCCTGACTTTGATGAGCTGAAAAGGTTGATTAGCAGTGATAGTCAAAATTATCTGGAAGTTGTTTACCTGGTCGAGGAGTTGGTTGTACAGTTCATGACAGTTATCAAAAATGTATTTGTATGTAGAGTCCAGACACGCTTTCACACAGTCCTTCACCACCATACTGGCCCTTGGTGGACTCTGAAGCTCTTGTACCTGCACACAAACATACACATAATGATTAAAATGTATTTAATGTATGCTTTCAGGGTTAAGTGTTCTCCTAGGTTCTCCTCATTGCACAATATAAAAACTACATATGATGTTAGCAACCCACATAAATAGACAGTTACTGTGTCTTAAATGCAGTTCTATGATCATCCATCAGTGGAGTGATAACGTAATGATATCATGTTACATCTTTGAAATATTAATCCCAGGATATAACTTCCTTGTGGAAAAAAGGGCAACCTTCTTACATCTGTTATGTATATCATAATTGACATGTGGGCAGACTGGCATTTAGGTGTGTGTGCAGTATATTGTATAGTAACACTGTAGCTCCTGTATGTGAGCAGCGGTGTGTATACACAGCAAAGCTCAGCATGGACATGGCATAGACTGAAAGCTTTGATAACCTAAAGTGACAGTTTTCATTCCTTTGCTCACAGCTGCCATCTTAGCTATGCCTCAGTGCTCCAGCTCTACACCCCCACTCCCGCCAAAAGAGAGCTGAATGGAGCTGAGCTTTTCATATAGCAGAAGACAAGTCAAGAGAGAGCATACTATTGGGGGAGAGAGGGAGGGAGAGGAAACAAGGCAGAGCTGGGAGCATTTTAAACATGGAAGTAAGTAGTATGCAGGTCACCACACATTACACAAACACAACCCCATTGAATCAGCCTGCAGTCAAGAAATTGTGCAACAATAAATCATTTAGATTTCAATGGTCAGTGGGGTTTTGAGGAATTATGAGTTTTAATTGATTTCAACTAAATGAAATGTGCCTAAAATCAATCTGAGTTTATGTTTATAATTGAATGTTGAAGGTTTTTATGGTCATGACCAGTATTGAAGGTGTCTCAGTCACTCGGTCAAGGGCACAACACTTCTGTGATAAAAAAAAGTTATAAATCACACAATGTATTTTAGACATTTACAAAGATTAGTTAGTGTTGTGCTCCGTCATCATGTATTACAATGTTTATGTTCCTTTCAGTTTCTATTAAATCAAGAACCATGCTTGCCCCATTGGCCTTTAAATTGTAACCTGCCCATACAACCTCTCTCACACACACTCACATACACATAAGCTACCTTCATCCTGAAGAAAGTGATGCTGGTCAGCAGATCCACAGTGGACTTCAGATCTTGGAGACGCTCTGGGTTTCCGGCGGGGAAATTATCCTGGGGTAAGAGAGAGAGAGAGGAATATAACATGAGGAGAGAAGATGTCTTCTTGAAAGCAGCCTTTTAACGTTACCCACCCCACATCACTACACTTAGGCCAAAACACTGAAATTGATTACAGAGCAACGCCCAGCAATCATAACGAAATGACTGTCTGTCTAATCGTTTAGTGGACAAGGAAGGTCTCTGCTGATGAAAACCTCTATTTCGGGGCCATGAAGTCATCAGGCAGAGCGGAGCACCGTGACCGGGACCATATAATGCCCTGACAGCCCTGAGGAAAGGCATCACTGCCCCATACATTATCCTACTTCTCCTGCTCTCTCAGTGTTTTGCCTCACTTTTTGCCTGTTTTCTATCCCCACCTCTACCTGTCGATAGATGAACAATGGAAATTCAGGAAATAGAGCCAAATCTTCACGGCAGCCTGCAGGCTCGACAGCACAAGCACAGGAGAGGTCTATCTGAGATCAAGGCCGGTCAGCAGAATGTGGATGGTCTGGTAATGCTTTCAGCTGTCCACTGAGAGCATACATTATATTTCTCTAGATTTCTCTTATTAGGAACAATCTAGTTCAGAGGTGAGAGTGTAGTTCCCAGTACAGATAAACAGCCTTCAGATAAACAAGCTTGACACACATCCTGCACAAGCAAATGTGTACCAGTTACACTATATTTTGCTGCTGATGGGAAAAAAAGGAGAGGGAAATCAGTTTTGAATTGGTGTTTTTTTTTTTGCCTCAGACATCACTGCTTTTTATTTGAACAATATAGTTATATTAGATAACTACATTATATTATATATTTCGTCATTTGTTTTCTATGTGAAAGATTTCATTCAGTTTAAATTTTAAAATGTGATTTAAAAAGTTTGAGCATCATGTCTGCTTTTAAACCGCCACCAGTCTCATTCAGAGTATGGAGCTCATAAGTGCCATCAGTCACTACCGTCTCTCTCTTTGCTGACACTGAATGTTTTCTTGCAATAACCCTCACATATATGTAGCCTTCGGACACAAGTGAAACCATCAGTCCCTTTGAAACATGGATTACCTTGAAACCTTGAATGTTGCCATCTATACACCTCCTTAAATCAATGGGCTCAGCTCAAATGTCTTTTATATACATCCAACAAAATAAAATCTTATATAATATTCTTTACACTTCCATAGAAAAAATGCTTCACAGTGTAGCATTTTAAAGCTGTTAATTGGTGGATTCTCTGACATCAAAGGGTAATCTAGTTGTGTTATTATGGTGATTGAAATCAAGTAAAGTCAAGTGTTCATTGTGGGTTCCTCGCGAAAAACCAAATGTCTTCATATAATTTTTTACGATCTCAGCTACCAATCTAATTTGATATTTAACAACCTGCTTTGATTGCAGATGACAAGGGTGCACACAAATGCATTCATTTTTGACTGCATCTGTGTAAAGCAAGGAGCCGCTAAATGGGATTAATCAAAATTATAATAACAGCTTCAGGCAGGGAAACCAAGTTTGTGATGCTTAAATAGCTTTAAAAAAGCATGTACTTGTGAACCAATAAATCATTGTGAAAAGTGTGAATTTTAATTCAGCTTCTCACTATTGCTGACCAACATACAAATATGATTAATTCTTTCACAATTGCTGATGTTTAACGCAGATCTTTTTTTCTGTATAAACACTGTTTTCAGTGTTCAGTCTTTGTAAAATCAGTAACATCAGTGCAAAGAAGAACTTTGTCTACCGCTGACATACACCAGGTCTGAAGACACAAAGACCAGAAATGAAAAACTCAAACTTCATCAGCAGAAAAACAAAGGGAAAAGAAACAGATTTATTGCCCAGCAGGCAAGCATACTAAAAAAGCAAAGCATCCACCTCTGAGCCAAAGTAGAGACAACATCAGCACTGCCTTCCAAAGATGTCAGAAAGTCCATTATGAGATGGAAGGAGGGGTGAGTGATGCTGATGAGCTTTTAGTTCTTTGTCTTTGTTCTAGTCTACGTTAAATATTATGTTGGGCCAGTGCCTACACTGAGTGTAAAATTTCAAAGCAGTGACTTCTTATCATCAAAATAAAGACAAAGT
>JAVQJL010058567.1:0-73895 GCA_036024295.1 Nannoperca obscura | reverse complement strand
ATTTCCTTTCAAGTTTTCGCGATGTTTGTTTTAATATGCGAGTTTGTGGGTTGTACCATGGGGCTATCCTCCTCTGCTTTATCATTTTCTTTTTTAGAGGTGCAATAGAGTCAAGTGTCAACTGACATTATTATTGAAGAACAAACAAACAAGACCCCAAACACTGAATTTTCAGACACCCACCCAAACCGACCTCTGCACAGCATCTCCAGCTGCAGAGCAGTACCACATATGACTAGGTGTTGTGCACAAACCTGCCACCACTATGAGGAAGCCCAGCAGCTGTTCATCCAGAAAAATAGCATAACACATAGCTATTCCTAAACCACAAAGTCTTTTTTTCAATTTATTTTCAATTCAATGTGTTAAATGTCCTAAAAGTCCTCCGGTTTATTTTGCAGAGCTAGTCCACACTATGGGCAAACAACTGTATTTCCAAAAATGTCTGTCCTAACCTATTCCTTTAACTTACTTAAATAGTAATAGTGAATATTAAATATTGAATTAACTTCATGGGGTCCTTTTTGGAGAGTGAATAACTTATAGCACATGTGAGCCAACAGCTGATGAGATGATACCTCCATCCATGTTAGTACTGGACCACAGTTGATCTTGTTGTCAGCAATGGCGGAGAAGCGGGCCAGGTAGGTGGCCAACATCTTGGTTATTGACTGAATGGAGACACATTGTCAAAGTTTAGTAAAAGGCAACTAAAGAGTAATTTTCCACACAACAACAAACAGAACAGGCTTATTTCATTACCAGATAAATCAATTAATGAGGCAATTTCTAATCTGTCAGTAATGTATAACACAGATTAGAGATAACGGAGTTGTAGCTCTGTGGTACCTCAACAGTGTCCTTTAATGTGTCGTATCTTGGTAGCTCGGCAAGCTGGGAGTAACGACGGTCATAGATACACAAGTGCAGGTGTTTGTCCAGCACCCGGAAGTCTTCGTAGGATCTCTTTACCAGCCAGTTTCGACCCTGACAAAGAGAAAGACAAAAAAACGTACATAAAACTGGAAAAGGAGGGGGAAAAAAATACAAAGAAATTTGAGATATTAGACCGTTAAGTCATTTTTTCTGAATGTAGCAAGTGATGTTACCTGGCAATTGATCTGGACCAGAAGGACCAGCTCTTTGGAGTCCAGACCAGCCTTCGGCCCTTCGCTCTGCCCCTCTGCGAAGGCCAACTATGAGGGAGAAGAACCCAAAAAAAGAGACAGAGGAGTTAATATTGAGAGGGCCCACATTCTAAATAATGGATACGTATAATACAACAACCTCTCTGTATGTGACCTGGTGTACAAGAAGTACATCATGTCCAACCCCATTTTTCCATTAAATAGTAAAACCACTTTTATACTGAGCAGAGTGTAGAAACCTTCAAAATACAAGTAACAAAGAACTTTGGGAAGTAATGCCTGAAAAAAAAGAGGTATCTTCTTTAGAAATGCTTGCATTCAAATGTTCTTTGAATTCAAATGTTTATTTGGAAAATAAGTACAGAAAATTTCTTCTGCCACCTGCATAGAAGTGATTCATATTGTCACTTGACCATAAATCCTTCAGAATGACATGTATAATACAAAAGCTGCCAAGATGTGGTGGCGCTGGGAGGCGGTGGTGTAGATTTAGCACAGATTTCTACTTCTTCCTCCTCCTCACCAGTATTCTATATGCCCCAAAACTGGAAAGATCAAAGCCTTGCACTAGGTTGGGAATACATTGATAGACATTACTGTAGAAGAGACTTCAAAGGCATGGAAGCCAAGGGAAGTTCTGGTTATTAATAACTGTTAGCAACTCGTCCAGATACACTGTTACACAACACACAGCGACCTAGTTACTGCTCAACAGTAATACAGCAAATCAGGCTGACAAGGAATGCAGAATTTGTTTTTTGAACAAGTCATGATGCAGGAGCTCTTATTCAGTGGAAGGACTTGATTGAAATAATGTAATGTAAAGTAAGCATGTGAATTAAGTGATGATAGGGGCTCAGCAGGCCAAAAGCATGATGGGAAGCAGGATCATACAGAGAATTGTAGATAAACAAAAATCCTTTTGTGATGAATCAAAAAACTAGCTTGGTAGAATTATACAAAACCAAACCGCAAAAATTCGGAACGTTTTT
Organism: Nannoperca obscura; assembly: GCA_036024295.1. Taxonomy (NCBI): domain Eukaryota; kingdom Metazoa; phylum Chordata; class Actinopteri; order Centrarchiformes; family Percichthyidae; genus Nannoperca; species Nannoperca obscura. The sequence goes on along the minus strand of JAVQJL010058567.1, from coordinate 71,755 downwards.
GTTGAAGGCATGTCTGAGCATCACTGCCACTATGACGCTCACGTCCCAAAGAATACTCCCTTCAAACTAAAACATGCTAGCACAGACCAGACTTCAAGCCTTTGTGCGAAAATATGCCCACATTATGTTATTTATTCACAAACATCTGGCGGCCAGCCGCTCAGATTAATACATAATCTTCCACACGTTCAGGTTACCTGCCACTAAAGCATCTCAGACATCCATCCGCAGCTGAAGGAAGTGGCTCTCTCTCTTTGTGTGCAGCTACAGTCCTGACCTCAGTAAGCTCCTCCAACAAGACAGCTCTTGGCTGAGGGCAGTACAGTTTAAATGCTGCTCCTTACTCGCATGTTTGCCGTCCCATGCCGCCTTACGTAAAATGCTCATCCACAGGGCTTTGCATCACCACGCGCTCGCTGCTCTATTCAAAGCAGGAAATATGAACAGAGGATGCTTCCCACTGTGTGTCTTACCCCCCCTTCCATCCTCCCTCTTTCCATCTCTTCCCCCTCCTCCCTCTCCTGTACTCTCTCTCCAACGCCGTCCCCCATCCCCCTCTCTCTCTCTTTCTCTCTCTCTCTCTCCTTTCTCCAGTGACAAAAGGGGGTTTGGCAGTAAATGGGCTCAACTGGCACACACAGATGCGCACGCTCATCCATCAGACAGAGGCAAAGCTGCCCAAGATAGATAGACGACCCTTCTTCATATCAAAACAATTCTCATTCATTCCACTCTCAAGGCGAGACTGGAGCTAATCTGGAGAGGAATCAGTCAGACAGGCTGCAGACGGAGGCAGACTGCCGTCCTTGTGCTGTCCTGCGATTAGGATACATGAGACTTGATCAGTACCCCCCCCCCATCCCTTCCTGTCGCCACAGTCTGTGAATATAGAGACAGGCAAATGCATCATGGAAGATACACAGCAAGAACAAAGACTCGTTTCTCAGTTTAAATCAAGAAATTAATCAAAAAATAACATACAGATGTAGAAATAAACTGCCCCCTGTATGTTTCTATATGTGTGTGCAGCTTTCCGTGTCAAGTGTCTCCCCGGACTGATATCTTTCTTCCAGCTCAGCTCGGCTTTTCATCTCCCTGTGGAGCTTTTCAAGGTCACTGAAACGCTTCACCATCCTCCACTCCACTGATGGAGCCATCACAGTCATGGCAACCACAGACTGACAGCATCGTGGGATTTAAGTGCCGTCCAGCCCGCTTCACTGTAGTCCATTAGCGCTACATGTAGGGATTCAGCCCTACGGCATGCGTGCACTGCTCATACATTCTTTTTTGTTAAAATCCATTTAGCTTCTGGCATGTGGAGAGACGAGTGCTGCACTCTGCTGGCAAGCAAACTGAACTGCACTTAGGTTAACCAGGCGGATAACAGCCACTTCACACATGACTGAGCAGCCGCTACTTCTCTACTGCTTCTGATTATCACTGCTGAAAATATAATCATTCTTAAACATTTTAGATTTTTTTTATATTATCTGCTGAGAGTCATTAAATACATATTAAAGTCCAGGACCTGAGGATATTCAAATCCAGTCTTTACAGATAATGTTTGCAACTTGCAGATTTTCTCTATATTCACTAGAATGTATGCAGATGAGAGTCCACAGAAATGCTTTGGCACAGTAATGCTTTAAGCTAACAGCTAACATCAACATGCTAACGAGCTCCCAATGACAATGCTAAAATACTGATGTACAGCAGGTGTAATGTTTACCATGTTCCCCTTCTTCGTTTTTAGTACAGCAGAAGCTTAAACAGGTATTTGGGGAAATTAAAACCTAATACAATTCATCATAAACATAAATATCTGTACCAAACTTCATGGCAATCCATCAAATCAAGTTATCGAGACATTTCACTCTGAACCCAAAATATCAGCGTCATGGTGGCGCGAGAAGAAAAGTCATTAGTCATTAAGTCATCATCCTCTGGAGCCTGGGGCAATGTCTGCACAAAACTAATCATGGGAATGCATCCAATAGTTATTATTAGATATTTCAGTCAGAGTACCAAAGTAGGGGACCAACTGACACAAAGACATAGCAACATTGCAATCTTTAGAGCTATGCATGGCTAAAAATCCCCAAGATGTTTGGTTACAATATTGGGAAAATAGTTTACAACAGAGCATTTACCTTCAATTACATTTAACTGTAAAGATATTTTTTCACACCCCCTTTTATTTTGTAAGAGTAGGTTTTCACTGTCCAAATCCTGGATAGACTCAGCTGTCTATACTTTATCTCATTTACTCACAGGTTGACATCATGCACTTAAGTCAAACTAATAAGGCGATGAATCTGACATTAATGTACTATAATACAGATAAGTATATTAGGAGTGGGACTGATAAAAACTGTAGTACTGAAAACATAATGATTCACGCATGGCGATGTATAATTGTGTACAAATTAATATTTTGTAGCTCTCTTGATAAATGACAAATTAACAGCTCTGATGTGACATTTTGGGAAGAAGAAGAAAAATGCAATAATGAGGGCAGGGCTGTCCAGAAAAGACAAATAAAGATACAGAGTCAACTGCCACATTACATTTTAAGAATGATGCATTTCTGGAGCAATTCGACAAAATGGCCACTGAACGTGAGCCAAAAACCCAATTACTGAACATAGTATCTCTGAGCTGCAGAAGTCACGGTGTAAGTATTTTCAGGGCTCACCTGAACGTTGCCAAAGTCAACAGTCTCATAGTGGAAATGGGCACACTCCGCCAACCTGGGGAAGTGACCTTTGGGGAACGTCAGCCTAAAAAAAACATAGTACAACAACACTTCATCAGTATTCAACACACTGACCCCGTGATGGAGAGAAAACTAAAGCAAAGCAAAAGAGGGCAAAAGAGGGAAAAGAAAAAGATTAGGCTTATGTGTGAGGGCTGGAGATGCAGCAGGCGGACTCGTCTGTCTGTGTTGCGCCCATCATTTTATAGGTCTTCACTTCCATGGCCTGGATAAGAGCCCTGTTTTACAGCCTATAATAGCAGCAACACTGTCACAGGGAGCACCTACTTCCTCATGTTCTTGACCTTCATGCTAGCCGTGCTGACGCAGGAGCGCAGGAGGGGCTCGGCTGGGTGCTCTGTGATGTCATCACTCCTCACCTGCCAAACAGAGAAAGTAGACATCAATAAGTGTCAGTCGGTCACAGGACAACTGATGGAGAGGCGATTTCACCCTTGAAAAAAAACATGCTGATCACCATAAAACAGTTCGGACTCAGCACATAAACTTATTTTATAAACTCCTCTGGCATAAGAATAAAGCAGTGAGTTGGACATGCCACAATATGCTTATGTTACAGTGCAACAATGTTATACTAATGTTTTGCTTATGTTGTGCCATGCTATGTAAAGCTACATATGATTTGATGCTAATATTATGCTATCTTATGCAAGTGCAATGTTATCTTATGGGATTCTAGGCTGTGCTGTTATGTTATGCTAACGTTATATTATGCAATGTTGTGCTTATACTATGCCACTGTTGTTATACTTAAGCTATGTTATGCTATTTTATGCTAATGTGCACGTGTGACAAGTGTGCAGGATGATGTATAATTTGAAAATAAAAAGGAAAACGTATATAGAACATCGAGATGTTTTGTCAATTCAATTAAATTCAGACAAAAAATAGGAGGTTCATTTCCCCCACAGAGGTGTTGTTAAGAAAGAGCTGCTGTGGAGGCTTATTACATAAAACTGCTGTAACCAGAAGTAAACTGAGAAGGAGGGGTGATGACATAACTTGTCTGTCACAATATTGTCATAACACCTTTATCTCATCAATTCTCAAACACCCCACCTCACTCTTATTCCCAGCCTGAAGGTGTGACATCTTCAAATGCAGTTTTACACCTGTTAACACCTTTCTGACTGTGACTACGGGCTGTCACATGTGACGTCACTGACATCACGTTGTGGTGACATCATGGTGTGAATCACCCACACAAGCAATGCAGTCTTATGGAAGAAGACGACATATGCGTTAGTGGGTGTTTTTTTTGTGTAAGTGATGAGTCAGAGTTGTATATGTGGTGTGTACCATGGCAGTGGATGTCTCCTGTGGTTGTTTCTCTTCTGGAGGATTATTGTTGGGGGCTTGAGATAAGGCATCGTCTTTGTCCAGATCAGTAGATGGTCGCAAATCTCTGCGAAAAAATGATATATCACATACAAGAATAAAAACACAAGAAAGGTGGCATGTCACAATGCTGACATCCATGAAGTCTATTGTTTTCAAATCAGATTTGTAGTTTTTTTTAAATACACCAGAGGGAGCAAGTGAGCGAGAAGAATTCCCAATATGTGGCTCAAATCATGACATTGCACTTGGATGGCCTAAAAAACATGTTGTACTGGCTCTGTTGTCTTTGAATCTGCATTAATAAAACACGGAAAAACAATATTTTCTAATCAGATATAAATGGGAACAAATCCTTGCATCTCACACTATGGGGGGGTCAACAAAAAGCCACGGTGTCTTTTGCATGCGCTCAGGACAGCAGGGCTTGTGTATTCAGAGAGCCATAAAAAGCAATACACCCACAAGGGAGTGCTTCACAAAACCTTCACTTGAAATGTGACTCAATGTATTCGGGAGTGGAGAGTGAGGTCGGTCCATTCAGCTCAACTTTTATGAGCAACAAAGAGGGGAGAGAGACAGGCCTTAGATTTGTCACAGTGATTCAACATGATGAGATCAGGACAAGAGGCCAAGAACAATGACACAGTGTCATTTATGTGATCCTCAGTGACAGAACTAATTACACAGATGCAATGTAAACTCATAGGAAACACAGTGAGCTGACTGGACTTCATGGAGCTTTAAACAGGTAAGTATTTTATCAATTCAACGTTGCCAAAGCATCAAAACATAATACATTTTTATCTCTGTCTCACTCTGACAACAGAGTCACAGTTTAGCCTTACCATTACACAGCTACTACTTGTGATCACGTAGCATCTCATTACTTTGCTTACATAATTTTGATCAGCTGCCACGAAGCGCAGAAAAAGAGAGTAACTCACCCCTCAAGGACGTCACTACTTCCTGGTTCACCCTGGGGTCCTGAGGCAGCATTTTCAATCACCGCGGCAACCACACATCCAGCTTCCATGATGCTGCCTGACTGCAACACCCTGCTGTAAGGAAACATGAGTGGGAGGGAAAGGAAGAGAGTGAGGGTGGGTGGGTAGAAGAGGAGAAGGAAGTGAGGATGTGAGGAGGAGAGTCCAATGCAATGATGCCACCAGACGTCAGCCCACTTGAGGATGCAGCGCGTGCGACTCTCAAGGCTACAACCCACAGAGCCCAGACTGTAATCTGCGATGACATCATGCTACGGTGCTGGGAGCTGCTTCGGTAGTAACGCATGTCCGGCTGCACATTCATAGGATGGTTTTTAAGGAGAATATCAGATTCTTTTTAGACTAACACTGACAGCTTTTAGCTGGAGACAAAAACACGTCTTCCTCAAGGACATGTCAAGATTGTCATAGCAGTACATGTCCTTGAATAACATATGTAGGTTTAGGGTCGTTATATTTGCTTTTAACACTCACGAATATATTTGTTTGCATTTTTGTTCATTATGCAAACAATTAAAACATATTTGGATTTGGTTATGGATTAAGCATTTTAAGAATAGTCTGCTGCGAAATTAAAATCAACCCCTATCATGTACATTCACTTAGCACCCCTTGGCCAATCCCAGCTTTCACCCAGATTAATCAAAGTGATGCTGTCATTTTCTAACTCATTTTAAAGCAGAAAATCTCCCCTATGGTTCTCCATACAAATTGAATAAACAAAACACGGGTCAGAAATTCCAGGATGTATGTTTTTTATGCACTCTGGAGAAGTCAGAAAAAAAACTGTGTGTCAACTAGTTAAAATCTTATTAACCTCAAATATAATATCCACTAGGATGCGTCCAACATTAAAAACTAAAAAATGTTGTTTTAAGACTTTGAGTTTATATGGTGATCACATGGTGCCCATCCATTATCTATTCACGCTTATCCTCATCCAGGTGGCTGGAGCCAATCCCAGCTCACATTGGGCGAGAGGTGGGGTGCACCCACCAGTCTGTCACGGGGCTAACTCATACAGACGAATAGCTACTCACAGTGACATCCACGGGCAATCTGTCGCCAATCAACTTAACCTGCATGTTATTGGACTGTGGGAGGAAACAGGAGCACCTGGAGGAAACCCACGCAGGCACAGGGAGTACATGCTAACTCCAGCTGGCAGGTTTGAACCCAGAACCTTTCTGCTGCAGTGCTAACCATGTGTCGCCCTGCCCACATGGTGCATATTCCTAAATAATAGTGTTTAATCAAATTGCTGCAAACTAGCTGGCACACAGAAAACCATGGGCCATGTAGCATACTCGTACTCATCAAAGCAAGTGCTAACCTTCGTTCCAATTTATTCTATCAATGAGAAGTTCACTATCACTCTCACTAGTTTACCAGACTCCATTATTACGACTCCTATCTTTGTGTACTGTAAACAATCAGAAGGAATGTCCTGATATAACAAAACTAAAATCTTCCTAATGTTCCTCTTAAGAAATGTTCTGTAACTACTTCCCAAATGTATATATTTGCAAAAACAAGCCTCTCTCCACCACAGCACTTTAAAAAAAGTCCCTCTAATTAACACAAGGCAGTTTTACCTCTTCCTTACGCAGGTCTGCTAATCAACATTGAAGTGTTTGGAGTAACAAGTAGACTCATCAGCCCGAACTGCTGCTGCTGTATTAGCAGTTTCCCACCGGCCCCTTTGGCCCATAGACTCATTGAGTTGCTGTTGACTGACTTCCACAAAAACCTCATGACTCAGCAGAATGTGAGCAGGCAGACATGAATACAGGCCAGATCGAGCGCCACTACCCACATCTCATGCTGTATCTCCTCTCTAAAAGACACCACAACCTTGCCAGAGGATAGCCAAAGCATTACACAGACAGCAAATTAATTTACTGTTGAGAAGTGCTACATCAAGTGTTGTTTTGTAGGAGGCACTTAGGAGAAAAGTGCTTGGAAAGTCATATGAACGAGCAATGTGTCACCAAAGAAAACAATGGGAGTACAAGTAATAAAATTAGTGTCTCTTATTATGTAAAACAACACAGCAATAAATATATCCTGCACAGTCATTAAGATATGGTGATTATCTTCACCTCATTTATAATATTTTGGCTATTTTGGTGCTAATGGAGGGCAGAAATTCCTAGTGGCTGCATGCATTCCATGATAAAAGACGGTGCATGGTACACAGCACAATGCCTGACCTTGCTGATTGTACCACATCAGACAGTGAGTCTGTTCAAGTGCAGGAACATGTCGTACTTCACATTGCAGAAGAGGCCGGCAAGCTGGGCACTTTTCTAGTTTTTGTTTCCATCTGAAAGACTTTGTGGGAGAAGAGCTGAAGACAACAGAGAGCAACACATGAACGAGTGAGTGTTCTTATATCAGGTACCACAATACATGAAAAGTAGACTCTTAATAAATGCCCCAAATAGTTTGAGCTATAAAAAGATTGTAAAAAAAAAAAAATACAAATAAAGGTCATGATTTTAGGAGGCTGTTCATGGCAGAGAAAAATGGGTGGCACATATTTTCTGCAGCATCATAGTCGAGAAAAATAGAACAAAGTCAAACCAGGTAAATATCTCTAATGCTGGTTTAATGTTAGACGCCATGGCATCAACAACGCCCACAGTTGCTGTAAATCATGCAGAAATCCTCTTTTCACAATGTATCCATCAGTCATATCCAAAGTATTTAGCAATACGACAAGTAAGCCCTCTACTTGTCACACTACAAGGAGGAGAGACGTCGCTCTGATGTCAGGAGACTGGAGCAGCACAGGAGGATGTTGCCCTGGTATCCGATGGCCTACATGGCGCTTTCAAGAAAAATAGGGCAGCCTACACAATCTTGCACACTGTTTCTGAAACCAGTAACAGCGTGTTGACATGAAGAATGGTTGCCTTCATATTTGTAGCTACAAACACACAGCAAATGCATCTAAGTGAGTCACAGCTACTCCTGCACATATGAGAGGAGGGAGGAAGTAAGGAGAGGAGGAGAGGAGAATGAGAGGGAACAAACTGTACAAACTGCCATTTTAACTAATGCCTAATACAACTCATGAATATTAGATAGTTGTTTAGGATGGGCTGCAATGGACACACATAAACTTACGTTTTTTAGAAACATTAGCTAGCTAATTAGAGCAGGTACTGTGGAAATGGGATAAAGAGGTGAATAATAATTAGGCAGCTTTATCATTTCCTTTGTTAGCTGTCCTCTTTTATAATGCGGCTGCAAATGCCTGTACATGGACGGAGAGATTAGGAATCTCTTGAATTTCCAGAAGATGGAGATTTTGGTTGCAAGCTAAAGTACAAGCCATAGGCCTGAAATGACTGTACCGGAAGTAACCATAGCATGTAATCTCTTGGAAAGTCATATGAACATATGAACTTGGGCAAAGCTGAAACAAGCTGCAAACACAAAATGTGTTAGCAAATATAGATTTTGTATGTCCGCTGGGAAGTTAGGTGTACAGTCGGTTTATGGAGATCTTTGCTGTCGACGGCATCTGAAAACAATGTAGATTAGAGCTGTGAGACTGAACTAAAACTGTAAAGTTGTGGGCTTGAAAACCAAAACAATGATCTGAGAGGCGCCGTGTAGCTAAACTGAGATAATGGCAACTGCAGAGCCGGGTGACAATTCTCACCACTAGCAATCCCCTTTCAGTTACATGTAGTTATGTGATCAGTTATATATATATATATATATATATATATATATTTTTTTTTTTTTTTTAAAGCACAATAGCAGCTTTAACTGCTCTTTTAACATGTCTTGATTTTGATGCTGATAAAACATCTTCTCCCCCAGAGGATGCTCGACAGCCCAACGAGAGGGAAATTTGGTTTCATGCTCTCATTCAGAGCCCTGGAATGCAGTCAACGCTAGCCAGAGACGCAGCGGACAAAGGCCTGCGGTTGCCATGGTAACCTCTCTCCCGTCCATCGTGACTTGATGATCCTCCAGACTGAGGATGATGTGGCATGAGGAGCTGGGAAATGAGGGCTTAGGGAAACCTTTGACTACAAGCTTTGACGGATCATCGTCTTCATCATCATCAGCCAATCTGCCTGAGGCGATGACATCGCTGTCCCTCCAAGTTACAGGAATCAGACACCCGGTGTGCCACTGCTCTCTCACTGAGCCTTACTTTAAAAATCAACCATCTTTACTGGAGCTTTGTCACTCATTTGACTTCTCGGGGGAGGAGGCGTAGGAGGAGGAGGCGGGGTCATATGATCCTATAATCTTCTTGAACTCTACCAGAGTGAGATTAAGTTTATTTCATCTCACACTGAGTCGGTGTCACAGCTCAATCTTTGTACAGCCCTGCAACCTTCAGAGTCACAGTGATCCCAGATGAAGGGCACGAGAGCGGGATGAACAGCAGCAGGGTGATTAAATTGTAGACAAAGACCCAAATATTTCATCGACAAGCCGATCTGCCACCTAAGCCTGAGCCTTACACTGAAATATAGACCTTTATATTTAACATTTACTTAATAAAAAATAGACACATACATACATAGATACAGTGAAAATAAAGAATAAGAGGACATTTTACTTAGATTCTGGGAGAGATAGCCACGCCACTATGCTATTGCTTCACTAATGCAATATTGTAATCTCAGAGACACTCCCACACGATTATACAGGATCACAGTCACCTGCCCAATCTAATGCAATCCGATGCAACATCACTGCAACAATTACTACCTTTGTAAAGCTCGTGTCCAGTTATATTAAAGATGTTGACTCAACTATGTGGTAATAATTTTCGAGGCTGTGATTGTGTTGTAGTATTGGAGCGTATTACAGCATAATTATTTTATTTATAATTATTTTAATTATTTTATTATTTTGTCCCTACACACTCCAACACACATACAAGTACTGTTTTGTAGGCACAGGCTTCAAAATTATTAAATTATGAATTGCATGGTCCATAAACTGTGATAAAATGTTAATGAAAATGTCATAAACGTCCTTCCTAAAATAAAATGGCAGAATATAGTGAACTCTGCCCAAAACTATTTTCTAAAGTTCAAGATAATGCTTTGTTTAGTCAACCAACAGTCCAAAATAAAATGACAAACAATGCATCCATCAATCAAAATGCTGTTTACTATTTATGTCTGACTAAACTATTTCATCATTTCAGATAAACATGAAATAACAGAATTCTATTTTTGCTTAAAAAAAACGACCTGAATGTTTAATAGATTCTCAAAATAGTAATTCATTACGTTTCTGTCGACTGTTTAATCAGTGAATTGACTTTAAGGTCTACATAAGACACCCAACATGTACCTATTATTTTGTCCCAGCACGTTCCAACACACACACATAGTAGCCTACTGTATATGACACAAGCTTCACAGTATACAGTAATAGAGAAACACTACAGTTGAACAGTTTAATCAACAGCTCGTATAATATAAAAGCTCAAAAATATAAAGTTATATAATAACACTCTAGGGTTGTTGTTGCAGTAGATTATACAGGTCTTTATCATTGTGTGCCCACTCACTGTTACAGCAATTCCTAGGGGGGGGGGACACAGTACCAAAATCCTCTTGACAGATAAACTCAGATTTGTTTTCATAACTTGTGATGCAATCAAACGCACCATTTCCAGTCCTCTAAACCAACTGGAAACTGGGAACCACTGGGAAAAGTTTACCACCGGTGTACTCTGACCTGTTGGGCCTGACAGATCACCAGTCATGCATAAGCACACACACACACACACACACACACACACACACACACACAGACACACAGACAATGTTGATTGGCTGATCAAATGAAAAGAACACAATGCCTCTCCCAGGTGTTAAAATGACACCTTCAGGGCAGTGCCAGTCGGTTAATCACCCGTCTAGTGTGTGCACAGTACGTGGTAGTTAGTGACGATCCCTGATCAAACAGCCTACCTGTAACTGTGCACGTTGCTCCGCTCTGCTGCCTCCTCTATGCTGCACAGCGCTGAGCTTCTCGACGGGCAAACATGTTGTCAGCATCGCACTGCAGAAACGCTTTGCACGGACACACTCACAGGCTACAGCCGATCATCTGAGGTAGATGGCTTTCTTTTCTTTCTTTTTTTTTTAGGATAAAAACTGTGCTCGGGCGCGACATCGCCGAGGCAGTGTGGGAGTCATCCCGGAGAGAGCCGCGACTGGTCTGACTGACTGCTGAGAATCTGCACTCGCCGCCGGTGGAGCGCGCACAACTGATCTCGTGCCCGCGCCTCGGATATTTTAGCCCCAGGGGTTCCCAGACCTTTTTCAATGTCAAGGACCCGAGTGTGAGGTGGGCGTGAGGACACTGTGCATGGAGCCCCGGGCTGGTTGAGAATATTCACCAGGCGAGGAGCCCCATCTGGCAAGTTTGTGTGGTGTTAGGTAATGCTTGGTACAGAATTACATAACCATCTAGTGTAGGTGGGGTGGGAACAGTGAGGAGGAGTGAAACCTGGTGTGCAAATCATTTCATCCTCATATATCATCTTATTGTGCTTGTCCACCGAAGCTATTCCTCCTCCGCTTTTTTTGGACCCCTTTTGGTCCCTGCAAGAGCTGAAATCTTTGGGGTCGATTAGTCGACTGACTGAACATTCATTACAATAACTTAATTGGTTATATACGTTATCAAGCAAACATTAAACATCAGCAGTTTCTTAAAGCAACAGTTCGACATGTTGGGAAGATATCCATATGACTTTTATGTCTGTCTGTTAAATGAAGCTACAAGCAGAAACCAGCAAGCTGAGTTTAGAATTAAGACTAGAAGAGTAGTGTGAGAGCTAGCTAATTAACGCCTCGTTTGTTTAACCCGTTAAAGAACCATAACAACGACAGGTAACTTCCGTAAGTCTCAGCCGGTTGCATAGCAACTTCACGTGACGACACGTTTCCAGGAAGTGACTGCTACCAGCTAACAAATAGTTCAACATGCAGCTCAACTAAAACCCCCCACTTGTCATTTTTTACTTTAGGTTTATGTGCAGATTAATCAAACAAGATATAGTATGTTTATCTGTGAGCTTTAGAGGTGCCTTTAAGGGTATTTTATTACCTTTAGACAGAGCCAGGCTAGCTCGTGTCCCCCTGTTTCCAGTCAATGCTAGGCTAAGTCAACCTGCTGTTGACTGTAGCTTTATTTTGACAAGAGTGGTATAAAAAAGTGGCAAGAAAACAAATATTCCACTACTATTTTAAATGTGAGCTTTTAATTAATTTAACTGAATAATAATAATAAAGAACAACAAATCAAACACAAAAAACTGACAACTTGAGTTATACTAAAAGAAAAAGCTTGTTTTACTTAAAACATGTAATGAATGAAACAATTAAATCAAAAAGAATCTGCGTGTAGTGTCGCGTTTACGAGAGTCGGCCTCTGGAGGTTTGTGTTTGCCCAGTGGATGAACTGCACCCTTCCTTTTCCTCAGGTGTATGCAGATGGCTGCTCATTTGTTTATTTTCCAGCCTGCCAGAGGGAATTTGAACAAGATCGCAAAGGTCATTCTGACAGACCTCATCCTCTTTCAAGTTATTTGTTTTCCTTGTTCTGGCTCAGCCGCCACGCAATTCATTCCTTAACATTTGGGTGGAGACAGAGGCAGAGCTGGGATCAAAATATGAATCATGTAACAACATACAAGCATACATTTAAACACAGCCTATGATCCTGCTTGAATATTTTTTGTTGTAAATGGAGTTTCACTTGCCAGATCTAAGACTAAATTCAAAGGATATGTGTGTACATTTTATTAGGAAAATTTAATTTGAAACATGGTTTGAACTCCCAGGCAGCTGCCTGTGTGTCCTAGAATACTTTTTTTTTTAAACTAAGAAAACCCTGACCTGATTAAGCTGCTCCTATCCCCACACTATCTACCCCACTCTCTGCCCAACACTTACACCCTGTGTCCAGCACATGAACTACACCTTCTTCCTCACATATAGGATCAGAGGAGCTCCAAGAGATAAAACCACAAGAAAATGAAAACCTCTTTTGATTTTTTTATTATATCAAAATACAAAAATTTGAGAGGAAAATTTCATATGGGACTAAGCATTTGAAATGATATGGTGACGTGAATACAACACTGCTTTCATATTCTCACAGACATGCCATAGATAGAGCATAGATCATGTGCTAGGCCCATGTCTACGTCATGATGAGCCACCAAGAGTCAGCCTGTGCGTTTTCCCTATAAAGGCTTTTGATGGCAACTGTCACTATATAGTCACTATATATCCGGGCCAGTTGGTAACAGGCCAGAGTGTTGTTTTTTTTACACCATAGTTCGCTCAGGTTTCGGTTTACTCAATAAAGAAACAAGATCCATGGCAGTTGAACATGAAGAGTGAGTAAGACATGATCTCAGACGATTTCACTGGACAGCAGTGGCAAAAAAGAGAAAAGTAATACAAATATTATACATAAGGCTTTGGTACAGCACCATACAGTATGAGTTAATTGCTCACAAAAAGTTAAGTGAAGTGTAATACCTGATGTAGTGACAGAACAGAATGACAAGTCTAAAAACTGACCCAAAAAAAAAAGATCATCAGGTTATCATTTTAAAACAGAGAAAAGTAAAAAAGATGGTTTTGCTTTGAAATATTTACATATGAACATTGTTGAATTAAAGAACATTATGGAGACAAATTATGTACAAAAAATGAATAAACAACATATAATACAGAATGTAAACATGTGATGTACAGCACAGAGTTCAGTGGATGAAAATTAAATGAAATGTAGTAAATTTTCTTCCTTTTTAAGCACTACTTGGTTTGCTTGAGTATGAGCATTAGCTAAAACAGTCAACGATGTAGTGCTTATTGTAGCCTACGATAATAATACATTCTAGTTTCTCAGTGCTGGTACACATGAAAAAACAGAGAATATAGAAAATACTACATATTTCTATTTTTCGTCCAATAACAACCAGCTCGGATGTCCATGAATGATTGCTAAATAGGCGTTTTTTGTATTGTCTCTACATGCAAGATTAATACAATAAAAAAACAAATCGGTTTTTAAGTATCATCCTACCAGCACCTAGTGATGCACTATAAGCTGTAAGCAGAAAAACTGGAAAAAACAAAAAAAATAAATTGCGCTAACAGTACGTCCAAAGCAGCCCTCTTAAACGCTGTACATGTTTCTGTTGAATATGCAAAAAAGAGCCCGGAAGACGACATCCATTCGTAACACCCATGGAGAGGATGTATGAGCTTTCGCAATACCTTTCTACCAGGAGACTTAGCAGTAAATACAAATGTGGTCTGATGACTCTACTCATGGCTATACTGTACAGTACTAGTAGGAGTTCTACCGTCAGAGCGGCGGTGAGATGACGTGAGACGCTTACGCCCCTGCAGGAGTGTGCTTGAAAAACAGTGCTGTTAACCAAAGATGGTAGACCTACAGGATGTGTGTAGAAAAGATCCCCTCGTGACCTGACGATGCTCTCAGATTCCCTCCCATGTGTCTTGTGGCGTGTACTAAGCTAAATCAGGTTATGTATCTCCTTTTTAGGCTGGGTTAATATTGTCAATATCATCACAAATATACTTTAGAGAGGGTACCTTGGAAGCACAGACAGACATTGCAAACACACTATAGAAAACAGGTCATCTTGAGTTCACTTGAATGTCACAAGTCTCTATTATTTGAGGTTATACTACTATTTTCCAGTATTGTCTATCACTGTCATCACACCATACTGTTATGATAAGGACCTATACTGTCTACCGGAGCTAGTTTAGTTGTTCAAACACACAGGGCCGAAAGAGTTGCTTGTGGAAACAGAAAATGAAAAAAATCTTTAGACCTCTATTCTACAGCACCACAAAGTTCAACATAGCACCAAGTCGTAATGTTCAAAGCAACTATGCCCTAACACACTTTTCTTTATCAGACTAATGTAAACACAATTTCCTCCACAGCACGTATTGTACATGACTATAGCATGTCTGTGACTCTTAGAAAAACGCTTCCTTCAGTTTATTTGCTTTGGACACCTGAAGGCGAAAGATCTGGAGTGACTCTACATGTGTGCTCATGAGCGGGCAAAATACAGTATTACTTTGTTCCAGGAATAATACAGAGGGCAACACACTTCTGCTTCTAAAGCTTTTCCCAATGGGCATTCACGTACTATACATCAGAGAAAATACTACTTAACTTGTGCAGCCAGCGGGCTATGGCAATAATACATTGTACGGTACTAACATTAAGGTTTCTTTTCTTCTCAGATAAAATAACGTCTGCTAAAGTATGACAAATGAGGCACCTTAAAATGTTTTAAAAACATTATCCACTTAAAGCCTTACTGTAAGCAAATACTTTTATATATAATCTAATTTCTTTTTCCTTGGGATCCTCCCATCTTTTCATACATCCTCGTATAAGAACGTCTTCCTGTAAAACATGGTTTGATTTATCTTTACAAATACAATACATACCATGTATAGTACATAACAAATATAGATTTTTTTTCTCCTCGTATCTTACAGGAAACCAATTTGTTAAAGTAGAATATGCACTTTGACGCTCACTTTCAGGCAATCATCACTTTCTCACTTGTCAAAAGAGTTTTGAGATCTCAGTAAGCAGACATTGAGTTGATTCATTGATGTGGATATTTGGAGGAAAACCTCTGATTTGTTGGTAGCAGATGGATATATATATCTGATGTGTCTCTGAGTGATTGAACCAGCGTTAGCAATAAAAGGAAACTCATTTTTGTAGCTGTCAGAACAAAGGGAGCTTGGCTCAGAGCCTGTGTGGGGCAGTTCGTTATTACCGCATGCAGTAGTAACACAGAGATGTAAAGTTGGACTTAATGTGCCAACTGCTCATCTCACCAATCGCAGCTGCACTATAAACAACGTAATGGGTCATTCAATGTACTGTGACATCGGGACATTCATTTCCTGTACAGCAAAACATACATTCATTATCGGTTAGTGTCGAAAAATTAACAAACATACAGAGAAGTAGCTAGCAAGTAATATACAGTTGTTAAAGATAAACAGTCAGGGTGGCCATTGTTTGAATATTTCCCATTGCTTGTTAACAGCTTCATTAAGCAATCACAATCTCCTCAAACAGCTTTTGTGAAACATTAACATTACTCTACTGGTTTGTTCTCTCTGCATGAAAACTCATGTACAGTGTTTCTGTACTTTTGCACCGAAGTTATATTTATTTGCCTTTTTGTTCAAATCTAAACTTCATGGGGTTTTTTTGTATGGGTAATCTGGTTCTGTCCTATTACTTGGATATACACAGTTGAAACAGGTACCCATTTAAAATATAAATGTAAAAAACAAAACAAACAAAAAAAACAACATGTGTAGAGTTATGCATCCTCTGTAGCATATTCTCTCATGTGTCCTTGGCAGAGAAAGTAAAAATACACATAATATTGGAGTCCCTCACTCCCCCGAAGAGACAAATATGAGAAGGCGAAGGAAAAGGCAGTTTATGTTAGAAAAAACAAGAGAAAAGGCAAAAAAAGGCACCTCAAGATGTGCCACATTTCACAAATGAGTCCTTAATAATGATACATACTACAGTACACTTCACAATTCATCACCCTGTTCTTCTAAACTCCAAGTCCAACCTCTGTTGAGCGGGTAAGTCCCAAATTATGTCCTCATGAAGGCTATGATCTTTATCTTAATGCGGTGCTATAATGATGGGTGTAAACACACTGAGCCATCAAGCACTAAAATTAAGACAGTCTTCCAATGGTTGGCATAAGATCATAAATCAAAATAAACACAATATGCCAGCTGACAATAAGAAGCTTCTAAATTAGATAAAGTTAGGCCATATTATCCATTTGAATGAGTGTGTGATATAAACCTTTTTGTCCATACGTTTCATATGTAAAAAGGTCAAGTACGTACAGTATACCACAAGAATTACAGCAACTCTGCGTTTACTCTGAGGTATATTTTGTGGTAAGAACCCTGTGTTTGAATACTGACACTATTTGTATTGTAGGAAAGGTAGACTCATGCCCCTGTCCGAGGACGCACCAGGCTTCACAGTACACTGTATCACTGAAAAACCTAAAGATATGGACCCCTCAATGACCAGTGAGTGAAAAATCTTTAACGTGTTGTTACATACTCAACCAACACATTTTATTACTGTAGGAGGGAGCTTAATTCCCTTGTTTTACGATTTATATACATTATATATTTTCAGAGTGTTTTCAAGTGAAATTCCTCAGAGACAAATAGTGGTGACAGCCTCAGAAAAGCCATTGTCCTTGTCTTCAAATAAGATTTCCATCCCCGGAGTATTCAGCTGGATGTTTCCCCGCTCCGCAAACACCAACTAACTTTTAGAGATTATGAGAAATGTATTAGCTTGATACAGGGACCGGGGTGGAGCAGGGAGGGCTGAGGTGGGTTTTTTTTCTTTCAGGGGAGGTCAGTTTAGTCGAGTCCAATGGCTTGGTGGGCACGTGTGTCAGCGTAGAGTCCCATAATTTAGGCCCTCGGAGTCTGCACTGGCCAGAATGCCTGTCTGGTCCTCCTCAGACTGCCTGCGTTGCAGGAAGGAGGTCAAATAGAGATAGGAGTTCTTCTTGTTTTGCCTTTTCCTCTTTCTGTGGAAGCGGAGATCCTCTTCCTCTTGGGGTGTCTGAGATTGCTGCTGGGTCTGAGAGGGACACACACCTGAAAGGGAGGCGAGAGAAAAGGCACGGGAGTAACGCACCACCCACACATTTTAAGATTAAGCTCTTTTCTCTAACTGTCGGACGAACCTGTTCTCCCTCCGGAGGTTGTGTTGTTATTGTTGTTGGCAGCCACTCCCTTGGCTTTAGTAATACAGTGGTGTAGTAGTGCTGGTAAGCTCTCAGACCCGGCAGGATCACTAGACGCACCTAGAGGTTCCCTGAGAAGAGGAGAGACACCACAGCATAATCCAAAAGTCGTGTTCGGCTTGAATAGAAAGAATAATACTTTGCATTGCTATTTCCAGTAGGTGCTATCATATGGTTTGATGAGCTCTTGTGCTTCTACTGAGAGCCCTTTCACTAAGATGATGAATTTCCACTTTCTATCTGCAGTGATGGATGATAAAAGTTAGACACAAAGGAAGAAAGAGGGATAGAGAGAGAAAAAGACAGAATAGTTGACATAAGGTGGCAGTGGATTTGGTGAATTTATTGGATATCAAGTTTCTTCTGAAACAATCATTACATTAAAGACCCAGTTCAGGATTTATAGGAATTATGCTAATACAGGCTAGATATTTATTCCCAAAGGGTAAAGTTTTCTCATTGTAGGTCCCATAATTGTAATTTAAAATCAGAGACAATTTGTGGTCTCTGCCACAGTGCTAAAAATAAATGGAAACAAATTCAGGTTTAGACGATAATTGCAGTTACTGTGCTCACTTAGGTTTGGGTCTTTAAATAGTGACTGCTTCAGAAATGCGGGCAATATTGGTCTCTTTGCTGTATAAAACTCATAAAATGAAAATAATTGATGGAACTGTAAAATTACTGTTCCTGTAACAATAAAGTCGTATTGTAGAGTCTTCCAATAACACTATTTTCAGCATGTTTATACAGCATGTGCGTTTGCCTAGTGTGCTAACGTGAAAGTGAAGTATGTGCGCAGGTGTGTTTTAAAGCAGAATATAAATGGGTCTTTTTGAACCCTGAAGAACTATTTTCATTTCATGAGTGATACATGCTACTTTTAATGAAAAATAATCAATGCTCAGTCAGTGAAAAAATAAATCACAGTATTTCTGTCATAGTATGCAGTCTGTCTTAGAAGCATTTTTACCTCATACCAAATACTCTGGTTTTGTTGTCCATCTCTCATAGAAAGATGCAATCAAATTAAGTTCAAACACTTAGGATTTAAGTTCAGGTTCATGAGGCTCAATGTCTTTGCCTTTCAAAGCACTGAATGCAAACATCTTCAAAACCTGACTTAATGTTTCATTAAGTCAGGTTGTTGTGCCAAACATGTATTGTTTCAAAAGGCATAGGAACACAACGCTTTAGAGATGCTGTCCATCACTTGTCACTGTGGAGAGAGAGATTGAGAGCCATTAGCAGAGAGGGGGAGACACATCTGAGAATTGCAACAGTCCTGGACAGTTAGAGAACATTTCCATTATCACATCAACTGTGTGCAGAGGCCACAGTGTGTTATATATAGTAAATTTCCATAGACATGAACACTGTACAGCACACTTTCATAAACATGAACACTGCGTACAGAGGCTTCACCATGCTGACGGGAGGAGATGGCAGGAAGAGGAAATGGCCGTTAAAGAACAAGTCACATGACAGGAAGAGGAAATGGCCATTAAAAACAGTCACATGACAGAAAAACGAAAGCACTTAGGACAACAAATGTGACAAAGAATTTAGTTTGAGAATTGTTGTTATTTGTTTGGTCGCAGAGAGAAGTTTAGAGAATGCATGCATGGCATTTTGCACATGGAACAAAACTTTAAAGGGGAATACTCCAGTCTATCATTCATGTGCGTCCTCTATTGATTCAAGGCTTTTTTTTTTTTGGTGCAGGGAAACATGTCTGTATTCAAACAATCAAAAGACAAAAATGCTTCTCCACAGTCCAAAACTGCTCCTCCTGCTTGCTCACAAGCCTAATTACTGCAGCCTACGCCACAGCAGGCTTACTGTGCCTTGGAAGTGTATTGACAAATGTGTCCTGCAGTCATTATTACCATTAGTTGTACTTCACTTGAATCCAGCACAGAGGCACAACCCAAAGCGATTCCCCTTTAAAGGAGAGAGTGATTAGAGCCCTCCCCCTGCTGACCCCTCCCCTCTCAGACATGGGTCCGACCCTTACCTATTGCGGCGTAGGGGACCGGGTCACAACGCTGCCCAGATAGCTGAGATCAATCAAAAACAAATCACGTAAGACCCTTACCCTCTATAAAGCAGCAGCCCTATAAGCTACCTTCCCTTAAAGGCCAGTGATAGTGCAGGAGAAGATCTCTGCTTCTTGGATTGTAGCTTCTAGGGTTGTGAGGTGGGTGTGAGGGGGCGCAGGAATGTGTACAGCAAAGAAATACTATGGGAGATAAAAGTATATGAGTCTCAGCAACGTTTTTATGTAGGTGTAAAAGCATAAAACTTCCTGTGTTATGTCTGACAATCTGTAAACAGGGGCACTGATCTATCAGAGTGTTGGGTGTCATGGATAAAAATGGGGGAAAAGCCCCTTCTAGAGAGATTTGATTGTAGTATTCCTTCTTGAAAAACTGGCTTAAGCTCAGAGTTTTTATCCTTATACAGAAGGTACCAATTTCTAACACACACTTTACAAAGGCTTTATTAATGGATAATAAATCACATACTAACACTTTATATATATTCTGATTTCCTGGAAAAGAGCTGCAGAGCATTTGGACTAGAACGTGTTTAACATATTATTATTATTTACAACCGCAGACTCAAATTACTGTAAGATATTCTATCTATTAATTACCTATTAACATTTATAAATACAGTACACATGACTTACTTTTGCTTCCGTTGCATATGAAAAACGTGGCCTGTTATTAATGATTTGTTAACATTTATAACTGCAGACATGATGGTTTGTTACCTTTTATTACTGACTGTTATTGACTTACGTTATTAATACGTTGTCCTTATCTGAATTATATGACTGTATATAATATAATAACTCTTGTATAAATAATTTGTAAAACCTTTATTAACCATTAATAAATCCATTCATTACAACTTCTAAAGGCTTTATAAAGGGTGAATTATCAGAAAGTGGTACCCTTTTCTTTGTATGTGTTATATTGTAACAAAAAGTGTTTGTCAAATATAAATATGCTAGTGATTCACACATTACGTTTTCAAATGCATTCTTCTTACAATCATTAATCTGATCAAATTTAATTTATATTCAGTTGTAAAAGATACTTCAGTTCAAAGTTTCAATGTTCAAAATGGGGAACAGAAATAATGGCACAGTTTTAAAAACAGTAAACTTGAGGGTGTCTGTAGCCTGTGGCTTAGTGTTTCAATTTTCCTGTAGACATAATTTTTTTAATTGACTTCAGTTTGCATTATGCTCAATATTTTGCTAGATTAAATATGAGCTATCACATGGTAAAAACAATAATACATTATCCTAAAATCAAACTGAGCTTTCACATGCCATCTAGTTTAGGTAACACAGTAGTTTAGGTGATACAATGTGTGCTAAATGCAATTACATGCCTTCTGCATATTAATGTACAATATGCATCTTGATTATGCCTAAATGGAGACATCAAAGTAAAACTGTGGATAAATACTGAGGAAATTTGGAGTGCGCAGACAAGGAGGCAAGTCTCTCCCTTTAAATAAATGTGACTATTCTCTACTGGAATGGATCACCTACCCTGAGGCTGATATCTGGAGCTGAGAGGGCTCTGAGGGTAGCATCTCCTCCTCTGTCCTTCTCTGGGATGGCCTCTGCCCGAAAACATCCCTGCCCTCCAGAGGGGGAGTGGGGGACTGGGAGGGGTAACTGGCTGCAGTGGAGGCATAGGACATGTGGGCGTGGTAACTGGGGCTGTGTTGCCTGCCGCCCTGGCTCTGAGTGGGAGAGGCAGACAGGGAGGACCTCCGGGAGAAACTGACCGAGGGCTGCAGGGTGAGCTCAGCCATCTCCAGAGACCGAGAGGTGCGGAGGATGCTGGGGCGCGGAGGGGGCCGCACTAGAATATCTGGGGAACCCGGCTGGGTGCTAAGAGGGCTTTGGGAGAGTGGAGAGAGGCGGGAGGGCTGGAGTACTAGCGGGGGTAGGCTGGGGTCTGCCCGGCGCCCCGCCCTCGGGCTGAGCCAGGACTGAGGGCTACTACTGGGGGCTGTGCTTGGGCTCCCTGAACGGGCTGCCGGGTCAGGGTAAGGCAACACTGGTACACCCACACCGTGGGCCGTGTGTCTGAGATGGCCGAGACTCTGGGCCTGTTGCATAGCTAAACGCCTAACCGGAGGCCCCAGGGGCCTGTCTCTGCCTGGGGGAGCCACAGGGACCTCCAGCTGAAGGAGTCCAGGGCTTGATGGATCTTTTAGGGAAGGGAGGTGCAGGCGGCTCGGGGGGAGAGAGTGAGGAGGGTATGGGGGTGGGTCAGGGAGGTCCTGGGAATGATGTAAGGGATGGTGAGGTGGGTATATGAACCGTGGACCCTCTAGACCCAGGAAGGGTAACTCATGAGGCTGCCAGCTTTCAGGTGAGCGAGGAGGAGGGCTGTGTGTGTGAGACAGAGAATGGCCAGAAGCAGTGTACTGATGGTGCTCCATCTCTCCACTCTCCTCGGGTATGGAGGGATAACCAAAGGGCCCCTCGGCGGTGCCTGGGGGCGAGGACAGAGCGGAGCTACGCGGGCTGATGTCAGGCATGTAGAATGGTGGTGGAATCCCTGATTCAGTGCGGCTGCCTAGATACCCATAGAATGGGCCCTGGGGAAAGCCCCTGTAGCGGGAGGCCGGGGCCTGCCCTGAGGCGTGAAGTGCACTGCCCTCTGCAAAGCTCATACCTTCCATGGGCCTGTGTAGGCGGGGGCTGTAGGTGGGGGGCTGCGTTGACTCCAGGCTGGAGGACGTTGGGGAGAGCTGGGGCCGCAGCGTGGGCATGATGGGCGGCAGAGGCCCAGGGTCAAAATCATTCTCCTCATCAGACTGCCGGAACTCAGGGTACATGTCAGACTCCTCTGCGAAGGGGAAGCCCTGGATGCGGCGGGCCGGTGGGCTCTCCATGACGAAGCGGCCATCAGGGCCGCGGCTTATTAGCTCAATAGGCGTGGTGACCTCTGCCTCGTACTTGGACACACTGTATTTCTTGCTGGCTATGGCACGCTTGGTTTTCTTGTAGAAGGAGAGCTCTTTATCTCTTTCTCGCTGAGGGCTGGGCAGCTTCCTGACATACAGGCCTGGACCGCGGGAACCCTCTGAAGAAAGGGAGCGGGGTCGAGATGGAGGGGAGCTCTCTGGACTTATCTTCCCCGACGATAACCTGATAAAAAAAAACAATGCAGACACAAGGCATTGGCTTAATTTAACATTTAACAGATAAAACCCCAAGAGAAAAGGCGTAAAGTATTTTAAAACAAATGAAAAATCTCTGATGCTGTAAATGAATAGGCACAAATGCAGTTTCCTTCTTCATCTAAACAGACGACACAATACAAAGCCAACGCACTCTCATCAAGACAGCCATAATGAACTGCATTTTTATAATGGCCAGTTTATGGCGGCGGCAGCATCCTGATAGGACAGCAGCTAATGAACCAAGCCAGAGTGACGGGATGAGAGGAGAAACAACAACACAACCATGACAACCGTATCACAGATCTATTGAATCTACATCTTCTTGAGCAGACGTGAGACCAATTTCCATGTGCTGCACCAAATGGTGGTGTGAGGAAAGCAGCTGACATCTAACCAGGCCTCATTTGCCCACACCAGGAGCAGCAGTCGACACTTACTGGGTCACCGAATGCATCAGGTAGACATTTATTATAAAGAGTGCATATACACAGTACCGAACTGTACATGCAGCTTAGCTAATGCAGTTTAATCCCTGTATGGTGCGTGGAAGTCTGTTCATGCAATTAGGCCAGCGGTAGGCTTCACTACAACAAATACTCATTGTCAGTTGATCATTTCTATGCAATGCATTAACCATGCAGCCAAGCCAGTGCAGTGCAGCACACTCTGTATTATGGTGCAGGCAGGCACTCACAGGGGGCTGGCGGGCGGGGGCAAGAAACTGCTCCTGGCAGGCTCGTCCCAGCAGGGCTCTACCCCTGGCAAGGGGGTGAGAGGAGGCCTGCGATGGGAGACAAACGACATGGGCCTGGTTCATCTTTGACTATGCCTCTTGCAGGAAGGACTAAGTGTGAACTCCCTGATCTGCCTGGACCATTTCATAAAAATAAACAAAGGTATCTGATACTAACGATTTACCTAAAGTCTCAGGCAAACAAACATTTGTTCTGGAATGGGATTTACACAGATTATTGTCACAAATGAGCTTCTTTGAGATTGAAATGCAGTCATACATGTACACAAGATTTACACACAGACAGACAAATACACACATGTAGCGGATACTGTACATTAAATGTGCAGCTAAACAAAAAAAATAGCATTTATTAAACACTTAGAATCATGCAGAAAGCAGACAGCGTTTGAGGTTAAAGAATACAGATGGATCCAAAATCAATAAACATACTGCAGCTTGGGCACTCTGTGTAATGTGCTTAAAATGCTGAGTTAGCTGCTTTGAACTTTCCTTAATCTGCCCATGATCCGCTAGAGGCTGCCACTGTACACGTTCTTCCACACCCTTCAAGTTGCCCGAACATATAATCAATGTTTGTGTTTTAATCATCCACTTGGGCTTCTTCTGTATGCTTATTCATATTGTACTTTTGAACAAATATACCAGCTATAGCCTTATGCATGCTGTGTGTAATAACCAGGTTAACTAACAGGACCCTAAAAAAGATTGTGTATTTCCACTTTCCATTTGCTTGAAAATAAAATTAACGGTTTGAAGGTTTTACTGTTATCTGTTGTTCAAATGTATGTATGTCTCTACACAGCATGCATGGGGAAATAATCTGTGTAGAAGGTGCATTAGAAGATGCACTGTAGTAGCCACCTCTGGCAGACTGACGGGGCTCTGGCGTTGACTTTACTTACGGTGACTCAATGCTTTTCCTGAAGTGTGTCACCGACAAGGGAGGATCTGAGAGGACAAGAACATTTAAATTGAGCATTTCCTCTGTTGAACACCACGAGTAGAAGTGAGACACATGGATGGATTATAAGACAACGGGCCACCAATCCTACACAGGAGCAAGACACACTGACTGACATAAAACGGCTGCGTAATTTTTCGGTTACAGATCTGCGGTTGTTAATTGTTGCGTCTCTTCGTGGTCATTTTGTGATCATTTTGTGTGTTTTTCTAATCATTTGATTTGCTTTCTAACAAGAAATTGTAACATTCACTTCAAAGCTCTGGCCCAGGGGTGTACCATGTTAAAACTATTCAGTAATCCATCCATGGTCGGCCATGCACTATTATTTATTATATTAGTAAATTAAGAAAAGAGGGAGACCGACCTGGTTTACGCTTGAGTTTGCGACGGTGTTGCTTATTGACAAAGCAAGCTGCTAGAGTGCTGAACAGTACTGCCGCTGCCAGAAAACAGATGGTTGCCACAACACCCGCCACCACAGGACGCGCCAGCCCCTCATCAGGCAACTCCGCAGGGGGGAAAGGATCTGATGGGGCAGAATGAAGATGTTACAAACACACAAAAGTCAGAAATGTATTCCTCACAAGGGCCAAACATTTCTCTGTGTACTATGTAATGCTTATTTGTAAAGAAACTGACCTGTGCTGGACACTCCCACTACGTTGCTGCTCTCACTGATCAGGTCATCCATGACAGCCATCACTCGAAACTCATACCATGACTCCTGGCAGAGAGACACACCAAACACACTCCTTTTATGACCATCTCAAAGACTGATTTCTGTGTATTGTGCACCGTATGTTCAAAAGGCACTTTGTGACTGTATTTTGAAAATTGGTCTATATGTGATAAGGATATATATGACTATTCTTCTATTTATTTTTGTGTCATAATAAGAGAATTATGATTTGTAGCTGTCTTGTTTGCATATTCTTATTTTTGTAATTCAAGTACTACAAACTAACTTTTTGTTATTATGAATAAACTGTCTATAGCTGAATGGTAATTTACTGAAAGCAAAAAGGCTAAAAATAAGAAAATAATGTTATTTCTAGATTATTCCTGGCACCATAAAGTGGGAAGATTGTTAACAAAATGGATTCTGTTAATTCACTTTTCAGTCAATTATTCCTACAATTTAGCCCCTGTGCTAACACCTCTCACAGCCATGTTTCCATTTCAAAATGTGTATGCAACTGACCTGAACGAGGTCTCTGGCTATGAGCTCAGTCTCAGTGGATGGGATCAGGTCATCCAGAACTTCCCACCTCTCCCCGAGGCGGAACTCCATGATATATCGGTCGACGGGAGACGAGTGGTTGGCTGGAGGGAGCCATGTGAGGAGGACACCGTGCTGCGTGCGATTGGCTGTGAGGCACCGTGGTGGAGTAAGAAGCACCAGTGGTTCTGGGGTACCCAGAGGAGAGCCTGTGGACCAGAAATGTTGCACATAAAAGTTAACATAAAGGAAACTAATTCTGATGTGACCCAGATAAAAGAAAAGAAAAATCCCGACTGATCCTTTGCAGCGAAATACTGTGAAAACCAAAGTAGCAAGTCCAAAACGTCCACAGACATGCTGGCAGCTCTGTGAGGCTGCACTGACTGTGCAAACTTTTATAGTAATCCATCCCACATCTTAGATATTTGTTTAGTGGACCAACTGACGGCTAACATGGCTAAAAACTAGATTAAGTGGGTTTTACAAACAGGGCTGAGGGTAACATGGTGCATTGAGTCACTCATCTTGAAATATGACGTAAGTGAGTAGAGGAGTTTAGGTACCTGAATATACAACCTCACAAGTACTCCACCTGACCTCAGCCTGAAAACTGAGAGATCTTTTACTAAAGTGTCACCCTCCAAAAACAAAGACTAAAATGTGTGCTGACCTTCAAATTTTTCTTTTAGAAAAAACGCTTTGAGACCTGACACCGTTTTTCCTAATTTCCTAATAAATAAAAAAAATCCACTTATTTTAAAACAGAAATACACTCATCTGTTGTACAATTTTACCCAAAAACGAAATTTAATGTCTGACATGACCAAATTAAAACTCTTGTCATTTCATAAGTGAGACACCCAGACCAGCCTATCACTGGTATGGTAAAATAGCAAATCACAATAACACAAAAAAGCAGCCGTGTGGACGTACCACTTAACCATCTGTTATTGTACATACTTCAAAAAACAATAAAATAATACTATATGACAAAGCACTGTATCTACAGGAAACATACAGTGTCAACCAAACCCATCATTGTTCACTGCCATTCATCTACTGGCTGCTATCCGAGTGTGTGAACTAGGTCAGAACTGTTCAAGCCTCATTTAACCTTTGTTGAACGAAGGTAAGCTTTCCAACACACTGTTTGTTAGTGACATGTAGCAGAATCTGAGTTTATCAGGAAGCATTGTGAGGAAGTTACTGTCATCGAGTCGTTGAGATAATGATTTCTGAAATCGTCAATTCTGGGTTGGTTTATCTTAATTTAAAATTAAGTTTTTACAATTGAGCTTTTCCCAGCTTAGGGTCACTTATAGGGGACTATATGCATCCATTTCGATATTAAAGGAAATGTGATACAACCTCACTTTTTTCACCAAATGCCAAAGACTACATGGGTTTGAGTCAATGCACACACAGATGACTTTGGGTGTGGCTTGATCTGTGCCTGCCTTTATTCAACCCCTTAAGTTCTCTGTCCTTTCCACTATATGCAGGGGAATATAGCAATGCACTTTTCTCCCTTCATGCCTTTTTTTTTGCTGAGTCATGGATTATAAATATCATACACCTTTAATTCAGTTTCTGTTCAGGCGGTGGGGTACAAAGACCGACTTGGCAGCGTGACCTTGAGCAATGAGTTGGATTAAAACACACAAGAATCCAAAAGACGTAAATACACTTCAAAACATGAATTTCATAACAGCAGCTACATTCAGCTCAAGTCACTGACTAACCGCTCACTAATACATCTTTCTCACGGCAAACATGTTTACTTGTCAAACACAGGTGGAACTAATAACCGCTGGTATTGTGCATGTTTGCTTGTTGGCACATCTAAATGGAACAATGCCATCATTAATGTCATTAGCTACACCTGTGCCTTTACTGCTATGACAACTGAAATGTTTGCTCAGCGCATTAAAACGTATATCATCTGGTCCCATGTCTGTGCATGTGCTGGGTGCACTGTGTTCTTTTAAAGAACATTTCTCTTTGTTCACCCAAAACAACCTACTTCTCTTATAAAGCCTAAAAATCTCAGGCACACACATTATGTGGACGATGAGGTGAAAAATAATGTTATATACAATGCATGTATACATTCATATACATTCTAAGGTTTTGTTTCAGGCATTTATGTAAACTATACACTTAAATTTACTTTTTTAAGGTCCAAAAATACTTTAATCTGTATATTTCATTAAAATTACATTTAAAAAAAAATGTATTTATGATAATAGCACTTTCCAAAATAATTACAACAAATTACAAATTAAATGCACATGTAAACTTCTGCTGTGTTGTTTATGGACTAATCTTACTGAAAAATCATGTTTAGTTTCATTGATAGAGGTGATAGATAATCTTGTATTTGCATCTTTACTACACTGAGATATGTGCTTTACTTACTGCCTTGTTTTTTATTGATGCTCTATTCAATCATCTTTTGGGGGGAATTTTACTAAAATGCAGATTAAATGATAATTTCTCATCTGAAAAACATGCAGGAGGATGCGGAAGAACTTTTTCTGTCCTGGGGAGTATCTGCAGGTGTTCCCTTCAGGCTCCATCTAGTGCCAACAACCTCTACCAACAAGGTAGATCAGACTATATTTGGCCTGGGAGGCGAAATCCGGGGCAAAAGAATAAGTCAGCCCAGCACTTACCGGTCCACTCACTGCTGCTCTTTAAGCTTGTTTCTCTGAGCACACAGCAGTAATTGAAGGTGACTGAGATTCAACATTTTTACAGAAATTATGCTCTTCTATACATTAATCTAAACATCACTAGGGCAGCATCTCCCATACCATAACTGATGATATTCTACAAATTATAAAAAGTGTCCCAGTGAGACTCAGTGGGTTGATTCTAAAGTCAAAAAGCAGCCAACATGGAGGGAAAACCCTTTGATTAAGTACCCACCTGCAGTGTTGACTGTCACAACTTCGCTGAAAGGGCCCGTGCCCAGTTTGTTTTGTGCCAACACACTGAATTGGTACTCTGTCCCAGGCTCCAACCCGGGCACCACCAACCATGTCTGAGCACCAGAAACTGGCATTGAATGCCAGTCGTGAGGACCGAAGTCTGTTCTCTTTGACCTAACAACAGAAATGAGACAGAAAAGCAGAGAAAATGATACATGATTCAAGTGTAAACCTGAATAATGGTGAATAATGTAATATTTCACAAGGCAGTGTCGTTCAGTAAGTGGGTGCTAAACGTTTGCAGTTAATAAAAATATTTCCTCTCACTTCATGGTCTTGCACCAGCCCACTTGTCTGACATGCTTGCAATGTATGAAGGAGGACGGCCTCTCAGGTCCTCTTGCCATGAGTTGTTTAGTGCACGACCAAAACTTTTAGCTTTTATGCTCAGAGCCTGAGGATCTGAGAGACAGTTAAAGTGTTGATCTTTAAACATAAACTTAAAACCCACCTCTTTAGTCTGGCTTTTGGTTAGAAAGTTTTATAGACATTTATGTTTTGTATTAATGTTTTAAAATATCTTACTCTGTCTTATTTATTTTATTTGTTGTTGTCTTTAAATCTGTTTCACATTTTTATTTCTCCTGAGCAATAGTTTTACATTGTTTCACATTTGTCAGCTTGTCAGTCATGTTTAAAACACTTTGAATCGCACTAACCTGTAAGAAAGGTGCTATATAAATAAGTTTTGACTGATTGATGAAGAACTTTATCAGTAAACAGGAAAGGCTCTCATGTACTGTCAGCCGAAATTCACTTTACCATTCATTCAGTCATGGGTAATTCAGTGGCCTTACGTGAACCAAAGTTGCCATTATCCTTTAAAAAATGTCCATACATGCAAATTAGGATAAAATGTCCATGTGTGCAAAGTGTGTATTGTTTGGTCAGTTCAGCCTGTTTCAATGACACTGATCAGCTTCACATTAAAAAGGGATCAAATTCACTTTACTTATATTTGCTTACTGTGAATTGCAATGTTGTCACTGGCAGGATAACACAAACGAATGAATGTAAACCAACTGATTTCTTTTGTGCATTTTACCTATTAGAGTTAGTTATCAGTGTAGCCACATAAACCCTGAGTCACTGTTATTTTGTTGTGTTTACATCCACTAAACTATCATGTGTTTGGCTCTACAACGTGAAATCTATTAAGCGTATAATTATCTCTTACCAATGTAATTACAGGGCTTTGACTCATAAATTTATAGTGTCAACTCGCTGCGGCAATACATTCGTTTTTACAGTCACAAATGTTTATCTGGTGGTATCAGGACAGATTGCTTAATCACATGCATCATTACAGAAACACTCCCTGTTCTGACTGCTATTAGGTGCATATACCTCATGTATGATGCTGAGTGAGATGTTATTGCAGTGACACTACTTTCCCAATTTACCCCATGAATAATGCACATGCACATCTACTAAATACCCCCTGAAATATGCTGTCAAAACAAGCTCCTGTGAGCTTCTGATTGAATTTCATGTGTTTCTCCTCACCAGTGAGGAGGGAGAGAAGATCCTACTGTATGTCAAACTAGGCCGATAACCTCCAGGAAGTGTTTTCACATCTGCAGCCTGCTGCCATTGATTGGAAGTTAAGTAAGAGCACTTACACTGGACCGTACCACACAGAGAACGTCTGTTCGAAGCCACCATCATATCCTGGTTCCCAGGACACATTAGCAGAGGTTGTTGAGGGCAATACATGGATATTGCCAGGAGCATGTGGGCTGGTGCCTGAGTGGTTTATAGAGACAGAGAGAGGAAATACAAATAAAAAGCACAACAACCTTTTTACTTCCTAGACATATAACTACCTACAATTATCATTTAATGACACTTGCAGTAATAATACTATAGATATCCTTTTAACATGCATAGTGTATTAACATTTTATTCACATAAATGGTAATTTTGAGTCAGAATCTGAATCTCACTGATTTGAGTTCAAGTCAAGTAATTAATCACAAGTCAAATATGCTGTAATATCAAAAATGCTGTATCATGTGTCTGCCTGCTCTCTCGTGGATAATGTGATGCTGGCTGAGGTGGTGACCAGTGTAAGGTCAAGTTCAAGAGCAGCAACGCTGTGTACAGCTCAGCTCATCCCACCCACCTAACAGCTGTGCTGTGTGGCCCGAAGCCAGTTACTTCTCCTCATTGGGATAAAAGGGAGACCTGAGAGTGGTCTGAGGAGCACAGCTGTCTCCACCGCCCTGTCACACCTGTCAGCTGAGGGCTGGAGGCAGACTGAGCGCTGCCAGCTGTGCGACAGTAGAACAACTCCATAGTAGGCACTGGGGCAATGGGCTACTGCGGCAGAATTAGTGACTTGTTCACAAAACCCACAATTACAATCTGAGAAATACGCTTATTCACTTTCTTGCCTAGGTTAGATAAAAAGATTCATACCACTCTCATATCTGTACGCTAAATGTGAAGCTACCACCAGAAGATGGTTAGCTTAGCTTAGTTAAAAGTATCCATAAAGTAGCTTAGTTTTTACACAACAAACAAACCTGATATAACGTGTACATTTGTGAGCTTTAGAGAGACTGCTAGGCTATTCTTTTCTGCATTTGGACAGAACCAGGCTAGCTGCTTCCCCGTCTTTCCAGTATTTAAGCTAAGCTAAACTAACCAGTTGCAGCTTCATATTCAGCATACAAGTAGGATAGTGGTATCCATCTTCTCCTCTCAATCTGAGCAAGAAAGTGAATAACTGTATTTCCCAAAATGTCAAACTACTCCTTCACATGCCTAAAGATACACAACTACAAATTATTTAATAACACACTATTGTAGCAAAAGGACTATTCAAGTAGTGATCTTTCCTGTGTGTTAAACTGTGTATAATGTGTGTGCTAATTTACATCTGAAACATATACTGTATGCAAATCCATCTTTCTTGCCTACAGGCATTGGATGTTTGATACTCAAGTATTCCTTTAAAAGCCTGAACTAGAATCTGAAAATAGGGCACAAATCTAAATGTTTCCACAGGGAAGAGCATTGTGTGTACAATGAGTGAAAAGAATGCCTGGCAGCACAAACCATCCCCCCAAAACACAAGATCTTTGTGCCTCTCATTGATATGCATATGTGTATTTTACATAATTTGCCATAATAATCACATGTCAATAAGACTATCCAGACAGTTTAGAGGCTGTTTTACAATTCTGTGCATGGCTTATTTTATCTACTCAAAATGGCTGCTATTACTGCTATAAAGACATTGTCACAATTTAAAGAAGCAAAGGGCATAATCAGTGCTATAATCTCAAATTGGATCAGAGAACACAGTTCTAAAGGCTACTTAAAGGCAAAGGCACCGTGATTACTTATTAAAATCTGAACCCTCCAATTTGCATTACAGGTAGTAATGAAGACTTTCTACAATGTTAAATGTGAGGGCTTATTGTACCACAACTTTTATACACACAGATAATTTCACTAACTATGCGATCTTTCTGCATATGGACCTTCAGAGCCCTGTTTAAACTTCATAACGTGCGTGCCTTTGTCGACACTTCAGTCAGTCAATTTAAGAGTAAAAAGATGTCCTTGGTCGATTGACTCAACAGACAAAGGCTGCAGCGACAGTGTTTTAGCAGAGAGGTGCATACCACACTGTAGTTACAGATTCGGGCTTTAAATTAAACTATTACAGATAAGATCTAATGAAATTTTAATGACGCCCAAGGGGAAATTGGGTAGAGGCAAGGTGTTTGAGGGATGAGGTCATGCAAATCACTCAAACCACACAGAAAAGTGGAATCACAAAGAACTCAAAATAACCATGAAAGGTAAGTTAGTTGAGGAAATTGGGCAAGCTCTGCTGAACTGAGAGAACTGTGCAGATTGTTCATACCGATGACTAGGATACGCGTGCTGGCAGTGATGCTTGTGACCACATTGGTGGCTACACACTCCCATTCTCCATGGTCCTCCTTGCTGAGGGACAGAAACTGTAAGCTGCCACTGGTTAGGATGTTGTGCTTACTCTTGCTTGGCTTTCCCACCTTCAATGGACACAGAAATGACAGTGACATTAAACAGCTGTGAGCAAACAAATATTTCAGCCATTACAAGTAACAACAAGTGCTGAAGATGAACTTATTTGTTATGTGTTTGTCTGCTGCACCTTTCTCCAGGTGATGGATGGTATATCAGGGTCTCCAGAAGCAGCACAGGGGATAACTAGCTCTCTCCCGGCCTCCTGACGGTACTCCCCCCCAGGCCTCACATTAAAGTAAGGGGGATCCTGGATAAACACACAAACACCAGACCATCATGCAGATCAATCTATGCTACAACATGAACAGCAGACAGAACGAAAGGAGCAGAGGTGTACCTTTAGCACCAAAGTGGCAGGGGGGGACATGCCCATGGTACCCAGGGCGTTGTAAGGCACACAGGTGTAGGTGCCCAGGGAGTCTTCTGTGGCCTCCGCCACCCGGATACTTCCATCTGGCATCAGGCTCCATCCGGGGTACTACAAGATAAAGGGGGCATCTGACATGCTTGATTTCAGGGGTTGTCCTGAACTCTCAGGGTCCCGTCTAAATGTTTTTGAACTGCAGGAGAAAACAAAAATCCCCAAAGTTTTATTTAAATCAGGTGAAAGAGAAGTGAATGCTTCTGCCAGCCCTCGACAGCAGTGTAAAAATATCGTGTGACCTCAGTGACAGTGGATTAGATTAGTAGATAAATAGAGCAACAAATAGTGATGAGCAGAGCGATACTGTGTCTAGATGGCACTTCTAAAAAGTCTGAAAATGACTGAATCCTTTACACTGAGAGGATAATGCTAAAATGGTTCTGGACAATTGATCATTATTTCTGAATAAGCACTTTCAATTATCAGTGTGTTCTAACTGGCTTTAACAAAACAGAAACAGTCACACTATCCTGTACTTATGTAAACGTACCAATACTATAATGTAAAATACTTAATTACAAGTAAAAGTCCTACTTAAGTAAAAGTACAGAAGTATCAAAAGTAATGACATTATTAGACTGTAAATGCTGGTGCATTAATGTGTAGGTAGCCTTTTACTGTTGTAGCTGGTCGAGGTGGAGCTTGCTCCAGCTCCAGCTAGTGGCTTCCAACCTGAAGGTCGGGCCCATCCAAAGGGTCACAAGATAAATCTGAGGGGTCGTAAGATGATTTATGGAAGAGGCAAGAAGAAAATACAAAGTTCTGCTTCACAAGTTTTTTTTCTCTACTCTTTATTCTTTAAATTAAATATTGGATAATTTGACCATGGCCTCAAAGTGATATTTAAATTAGACCATCTGAGAAGCTTAGCGTGGAAATGTCTCTTTGTTAGAGCTGCTAACAATTTACAGACAAATGAAACATGGCAAGTTCCTCAACTAGACACTCATATTTTGTAAAGGGTGATTTTAATTGTATTTTTGTTTTTTTATCATCATCATAAATCAGATCACATCTACTGATGCTGCAAGGTTTCAGCGGAGCCACCTTTACACACCTAATAGTACCTATCAGGACCAATTTTATATGTAAATATTCTTTGACTTTGCACACTGACACATTTGAAAAGACGTAAATATCTCTGCTAGATCAAGGCAAATGTAGCAGTGGATACTATAACACAGAGAGGAGGCAGACTAACCTTCTCCACTCTGAGAGGGTAGCCGTCTTTCTCCCACTTCACTGATGTTACAGGTGGGTTGGCGTCCACCGGGCAGCGGATGATGCCTGGCAGTTTCCGTGGGACGTAGATGACCGGGGGCATGTTGATCACTCGGGCAGGGTCTGGACATAAAGGTCAGTGTTAGGGATGCTACATGTCAAATGTTTGATATATTCTAATGTGTAAAGAAAATTCATAACAGAAAATGTACTTGTGGTATATAAACAGGGCACATATTTCAATCACTCCTAAATGGCCAAAGATTGTATTTATGGTACGACTTTTAGGGACTATCAACTTTACTAATGTAGGATATCACTCTGATCTCGACCAGGATTTAGGAGCATCACAGAGATGTCCTAACCTGTTGGGAGTTACCAGGAGATGGCCTTTAGGCAGATATATTATATAAGAGAAGAGATGTTTTGGGAATGCTTATTAAAATATCGTTTTGACCATAATTTCTAAGACTGACTTTGAGCAGGAAACTGATGTCCTCCCATAAAGCCTCATGAAGAGCATAACGAGGGTCATCAGTGAGAACGGACTATGTCACCTGCACAATGAAGGATATCTCAACTTAATTACAACAGGTAAAAATTAATATAGGGTCCTTTATCTAGCTAATTATTATTTTTCGTAATTTAAAATAATAGCTGGGATATATTATTCAAGAGATGTGTTCATATCGTTGCCAATGTTTTAATTCATTTTGTCTCCATAGTTTTGCATATTAAATCTTGGTAGGTTTATTTGCCAATACAGGTAAAACCTACACGTAAAAAATTGGGTCTGTTTTCTTGATGTAGTTCTTCTCCTTGCTGAAAGTAAGTGTAGGGGTCACTTAATAAATTCCTACTCTGAGTATTTTTAGTGCTAGCTTAACTTTCAGCACATTGCTGGAAGTGATTCTGAAATGCTTGATAAATACAGGCCCAGAGTGTGTTTTGCATGAAGCATCCAGGACACTGGTTTAATTATGGTATGCTGTATTTGAGGCCAGTGTAGAAATCAGTGCCCACAATGCTGCGAATCCCCCCAGCTCTCCCTCATACTGTAGCACAGTAATCAATGACCAGCAGCAACTTGGGAGCAAATTAGCTCAACACACGATGAAACGTGACATGGCCAGGAGTGGCGTTCCTCTCTCATGGGTCGGAGCTGATGGAACAGGTAGGTCACCATTTCATTTAGGGGGAGCCGGATTCAACAGAGACCACAAAAAAATGGAGCCTGCAGACGAGCCCGTCTCCATCTTTGCGCACAGGAATGAGGCTTGAGTCGGAATAGATAATGATTGTATTATCAAAACCCACTCCAAATATGAAGATGGTCAGACGGGCGAACTGTGCTCCCTCCCTGTCACGCCTGACCTTGAAATTCAAGAAGGTTACTTTGCATTACAGCGGCAGAGCAGCGCTGCCAAATAATACAGCAGCCTCCAACACACGCAGCCTCCATGCTGCTGCTGCTGTTCCCTTCTCCTCACACCGCTCGCTGTACCGTCTCCCCGCCCCTCCCCCTCCACTTTGTTGCCACGGTAACACTCACACTGAACAGTCAGGTAGGCTGATGCCGAGGGCGAGATACCGAGGCTGTTGCTCGGACTGCAGGTGTATTTCCCAGCATCCTCTGGCTTGACCCGGAAGATGATAAGGGTGCCGTCGATGAGAATGCGCACTCGGAGCTTCAGATCACTGCAAGAAGACACAGACGATTTGTCAGACCGTGTTACACCAACAGGACAGGGCATTTATTTCCTTTTTCTTTTCTTTTTTTTTAGGCTGAATTACATTAAGGTGCCATAAGAGAGCAGCAGAGAGTCAAACAGCAGCCTGAGCTCAGAAAGGGCTCCAAAGAACAGAGAGTACAGAGCAGGAGATTCAAATAAATCTGCTAATTGCCATAATCACCAAATGGTACAGCCTTCATGTTTCGCCCCCTTGACACCATTTAAAATTAAACACAGTAATGATGGAGCTGCTTTCCCTGTCCACACAGAAATAATTCATCGATTTCTCATGGAACAGAATTTAAGCTCAAACTGAATATGTTTTTAAAGAAAATGTTTTCCAATACACCTTCTATTAAAGCTTTATCAGTTATAACTAATGGTTTTATTACTGGGTAGTAAATCATTGACTAAAGGTTTACAGATCAGCAATAGGACCAGAAATGTTTGGGTTGCCAGGTTGACCACCTCTGGAAAAGGACCAAAATACATTCATCTACAAATTATTAGGCACGTATTAATGAATTACCAACAAGTATACCTGCATTATTACCAAGTTTGGCAATTTGACAACTTCGCAACCCAACTGTTGTTCCTATTGAAGGCTTATAGCTGATAAGCAAAGCATTAATTAATGATTTATTGACAATTACAAAATTGTACAAGTCAAAATAAAATAAGATAATGTGCTACCTCGTGCTTTTAGTGTGTATTTAGTCATCGACGATCTTTTTTGATTTGTTGTCTTATCTTGAAGTGTATTATTTCATGAAATAAGATATAATACGACATTATTGATTTCCATGAAAAGATTTGCATGATAGAGTAGCACAATGACCAACTGAGAAGCAGATAAAGAACTAACTCTAAAGAAATTAGAGCAATGACCTTAAAATAAGCTACATACAATATATACATTACTATACTTTAGACTCCATAAGTGAACTCTGCAAATAGTTGTGGGAAAGAAATGATGT
This sequence comes from Nannoperca obscura, assembly GCA_036024295.1. Classification (NCBI taxonomy): domain Eukaryota; kingdom Metazoa; phylum Chordata; class Actinopteri; order Centrarchiformes; family Percichthyidae; genus Nannoperca; species Nannoperca obscura. The sequence continues at coordinate 34,196 of JAVQJL010058567.1, read as the reverse complement.
GTGAACTACATATGACACGTGTAGGTATGAAAAACACCTACAATAAACATATATTCAAAACACTGTGTTATAGATTATTTATGTGCAGTGTATGTCATATACACAAAACATACAGTAATAATACAATGCTATATACCAATATATAGAATTTATTTTAATATAAAAAAATACAGTATATAATATAATTCAATGTAGCAATAACTTCTTAAACTTTTAGGTAAAGATGTTAGGTAATTCTCCCAAATAAATCTTACATATCATTACCTACCCTAAAAAATCAAGATTGACTCCATGAATGCTGTTTAAAATTAGATTGGACACTTCAGCGCACTTCCTCTGAGAGAAAAAACGTGTTTTCACTGGAAGTCAAACTCCCATTCACGTGTTCTTCCTTCCCACTTTCAGACTCTAAAGACCTGCTCTGGGGAGGCCGCAGAGGTCCTGGCTTCGCTTCAGCTCGTCACTGCATGAGAGGCATATGATGACACAAGGCCTGAGTCATGTGATATTGTCATCAGAGCGCACTAACTCGCCTGGCACAGTCCAGACAGACCCCCGCCAGGCGCTCTCTTACTGCCTCTAGGGCCACAGTACAACAGAGCACTGGCACATACACACACATATACACACACACACACACACAAACTCAAAACACAGCACAGCAAAGGGCTCAGAGACACCAATGACACTCACATCACAAAAGCTTTGGGGTGAAAGCCTCATGCAGCCTGTGTGGTGCCTCTAAGCAAGGGGCCTTTAAGTCCTAACCTCACCCAAGTGCTTAACTAACATGTTTCCCTATGAAGAGTTACTGCAGCTACAGTACAGAAGCGAACTTGATCATAACTTTACTTCTTGAAGTAGACGTTGTCCTCTTCCCAGTACCAGGTGTAGGTAAGGTTGCCGGGATACGCCTCCGCTTGGCAGGTGAAGAGTGCATTCTGGGATATGTTTACAGTGACGTTTTCTGGTGGGGAGACGATGTATGGAGGCCCTGAGAGAAACAGAAGTGGGTTAGTTTGAACAGTCTACTATTTTAACACTTTAAAGCTGCAGGAACTTGTTTTTTAGGGGAATAAGCTTTGAACACAACACAGTGATAATTGCAGAGTGTCTCCTTTCACATTACACATTCAGCCATTTGCTCAGTTGTTATTATAAAATATATATTATAGCCCATTTAACGGAGCCAAAAAGCAATACATCAATACATTACTGTTTAAGTTCCTTTGGGCAGTAATTAAAAAGAATGTTTTTTTTTCAACTGACCATACTATAGATTGTCTTCATACATTTGTCTCCACTAAAATGAAATAAAATACTTTTTATTCACACCTCTGTTTTTATGAGCAATGTTTAAAATCCAATTAATAAACATTTTAACATAATCATAAAACATTTAATAGATGAATACATAAAAAAGAACCAACGGCATATAAAAACAACAACAAGTCATAAAATATACAGCAAATTCTTTAATAAACTAGATCAGATCTGCCCATCTCTCAAAGTTTTTGTGGTTTTCTACAAACTGTTTCTGAATTGTATTTCACTGAGAACTTCTGTTAGCAGAGTGAAAAACTCAATATATCTGAAACTGTTATCAAATTATTATCAACACATATTATAAATATAATTTAAATTACATCATTACTGACTGTACTTTCTTATAAAACATAAAAAAAGGAACAAATGAACCCGTAATAAACAATGTCATAATATTAGATTTTGCCCTATTGATGATTACTATTCAGAAAATCTGTCCAGCTTTTCTTTTAACAATCACAGTGCATCCTGGGGATTTATTTTTGGAGGTCTGACAAAGTTTAACAGAGTGTCAGAGATGGCAAAATCAAATTAAGACATCACAACTTACACTATCCTCTTTAAAATATTAGAGAAAAGCATAACAAGTATTATTAATTCATAAAAAATCCTATTGAACTATATGCAGACCTACTCTCAGGGTGAGAAAGTAAAATACAGTGAGCAGGCAGCTATCGTAACCTTAACAGTAGTCAGTGTTGAAGCTTATGCATGCTTCACATTGTAACCTTTTCATCCCCCGAGGTACTCTAGGTTTGTTCTTAACTCTCAATAAAACAGCAGAAGCCATGAAAGGAAAGCTGTCTTTTATGAGTGGGCCCAGATACAAGCCTCCTGGTTATTTTCCTCTCAGCGTGCACAGCTTTATGCATCAGGTGGGACTACTGACGGTACTGTGCAGACGTCTCACATAACAATTAAAAACAGATCACGGGAGTGAGAATCATGACTCCTCCGATATCTGCTTGTTATTGCTCTGGGTATGAGTCCTAATCATACCCCGCATTTTATTTCACGTCGCTTTTCATGCCAATATTCAACCAAACTCAACTCCAGTGCAAACATTTTATTTTACTGCTTTTCTTTTTACAACTTCACTGCAGACTTCTATGGTTTTATTTAAGCGTTTCATACATTAAAATAAGGTTTTATGAGGTGAAACATGACACTGTTTCTGCTCATATAAAGTCATTACTTTGGTATTTATATATTATACAAGTGGTTAACAAGGTTATTGCAGTGGCAAAGAACTGCTTTTATGGGTAAAATTGTTCAAAAGCCTTACAACAGAAATTGTATACCTCGGTGTCTCAATTTTGCTATAGATGCAAAACTAAAGAAAGAACCCATATACATTTATTCTGGGATTTTCCAGTGCTAGATTTAATTTTGTTTAATATTTTCGACCTGTTTTCCGACTTATATAAACTTCCCCACAGAGACTTGGTTATTTTTGGATGCAGTAGACACACTTTTTATACTGTAACTGTAACTTTAGTTTTATGACTCTTTATAATATATATTCATAATATAACATCTTTATTCTCGAAATGAGTTGACGTTTTTTCCCGTAAAATGGTCAACTTAACTTTAGAAGTTTTTTCTCTTAATATTTATGACATTTGCATTTTTTTCTAATACAATAAAGGTATCCTTCTCATTGGTTTACAACGTTGCCTAGAATATTCCAATACCGTAAGAAATATTGTGATAGTTATTAGTCATTAGTACACTAGGACTGTTTGGCAACTGCAGTTTACAAATGTATCATAGAAGTCATAACCAAGGTAGTCATAGTCTCAACGAAACTGTTTTAGTTTTCAGGGCTCTTGTATAGTCTGCTTTATGTTGCCGTGTGTTCCTCTATTGTATTGTCCTGTTTTGCCTCTCACAAGAAAAGCAAGATGTCCACAAGTAAACCACCGCTGCTGCAGGGTGTCGTGGTTGAAAGAACAGGTATCGTAGTGTTAACGGGTCCACTGGAGGCCTGCAGACTTAATGCAGTTGCATCACATGGACCACTGGTTACACTATTCACTAGGTTACAACATAATGATTTTATAATGTGCGTTTGCAGTGAGTGTGCCCATAGCGTTGAAATATATACGCTAACGCTAACTCTACCATAAAAGCAAGATGCTCAGCTTCTTGTTAAATACACAGAGTTAATTCGCCTCAGCCCTGCTGCATCAGGAGACTGAGGGAACTGGAGGCTGGCTTCGCAACCAACTATCTGATCTGTGTCTAGCAGAGAGCCTGGTTAATGGGCCGGAGACAGACAGTGACGTCCTCGCAGACAGATCCTGTTGTACACACATGGCTGTGCACAAGAGCAAGCAGAAATGAACACACAGAGGCCTCAGACCGAGCTATCGACTGCCTGATACAGACTCAGAAGGCATGTTACATACATCAGCACACCACAGAGTTGCATGGCTTTGCTTTTAAATGCTATTACAGTGAATGCCTTCGGGTATAAATAATGAAACTTAACCACTTCAGTGATGCAAATGCACTATTTTTTTGGAAGCAGTTTTGTGTATATTAATATGCTCTTACATGTCTGGGCCTTGCTACAGTACAGTGTGCTTAATTTATGGATCCAGTACCTTGAACCAGCAGACGGGTAGTGTGGAGCACTTCTCCTTGGTCACTGTAGGCTCGGCATGTGTACGCCCCTCTGTCATCTCTAGTGATGCCAAGGATGGTTAGACTGCCATCATGTACCTGTGGTGACACACAGGAGAAACAGATCAACATCCAACCCCTGACGCAAAAAACATTAAAATAACGTGAAAAAACAAGTGCTGCAAGTCATGATTCAGGTGGAGCAGATATTCAGATTAGTTGATTGACAGAAAATCCAAAATATGCACCGATTTTGGTGATTGAATAATTAAATTAAATTGTTTTAAGCCAAAACTTGACTGATTGCTGATTTCTCATTCTTTTATGATAGTAAATGGAATACTTTTGTAATTTTGTTGGTCGGAAAAAATGAAAAGATCACCTTGTTGGAAATTGTACTATTTTCTGACAATTTATTGGCTAGAATAATCGATTGGCAGATAAATAGATAACGAAGATTATTGTTCTCTTATTATTGATTATATATCTCAGATCATTGACTCAGTAAAAGTACAAGTACAGAATAATTAACAAAATGTTCTTAAAGTATCAAAATTAAAAGAACTTAATGCAGAAAAATGTCCCCTTAGACCATTAGACTAGAATGTATTATTGTGAGAGGATTATTTTACTGTAGTTGGTTCAGGTGAAGTAGATTTTTACACATTTTATGGGTCTGCATCTGATGGTTATTTTCATTATTGATTAATCAGTCTGTGAAATTTAAGAACATGGTGAAAAATGCTTATCACAATTTCCCAGAGCCCAAAGTGACATCTTCCAATAGTTTTTTCCAACCGACAGACCAAAATGAGTAAGTTTACTGTCATACAGTACAAGGAATAACAACAAATTCTCAAATTTGAGGAACAGGAACCATGAATATTTTGGACAATTAAAACGATTAAACACTGCAGATTAATTTTCTTTAAAATCTTTAATTTTATAGACTGCTGGGTAATCTATAACATCAGATTTTAAAAGCACTTCATATGTTTAATAAGTCAAATCCGCAGTAAAAAGTACATTTCCCTCTGAAATGTCATAGAAAGAAATCTAGTGACATGAAATAGTTCAAATTTGTACTTTAGCACAGTACCTTAGTAAACACACTTAGTTATACACCACTACTGATCAAAGATATATCACAAACCCAAGTTTGTGGTCAGAGCCTACTCTTAAAAAAATACATGAAACACTTAAAGTCATGAATGTGTCATGCTTTAATTAACTCCACGTCTGATTGCTGCATCTGGTAACCTTGGAAACGTCTTATTCTATGTTGCTTTGCATCCCTGTGTGCAGCCACTGATGAGAACCAATCAGTGGTGAAGAAACACATTAACCAAATCTAATAGAAACACCCTCATAAATTATGCAACAGGTTGCGAGAGGCTCTGTCCATTCAAGTCAGACACAGCTGTTGTCTGTCCATTCATGCAGCTGAGGGGGGAATCTGCTACACCTGCAGAATTATTCCTATTCATCTGTCTTTCAAATGTTTTATAGCCAAGAGATGCTACTAGTAGATCAGCTCGAGCAACATTTAACTTCTGTCCGTCTGCTGGCAAACTGAATCATCATCTCTCAGATTGTCTGTCACAAGATAACACTTTGTGCATCACTGTAACATATGACGAGTGTGGCCTGCTGAGAGCTAGAAGTGTAAACTAAATATTGATGTTTTGTGAAGAATGTATTTGAGACTTGGGAAGCCATTTGTATTGAAAACTGAAAACGTTGGAAGCAATGAAAACGGATTAAAATTGTCTTTATTTTTATTACACGCTTGCAGCCCCCTTCACATACCAATACATTTTACTGAGCTGCTGTCATTTGGTTATTAAGTTGTTCCTGAGAGCCTCCCACTGAGATATCATGTGTTTGATTACTGTTGATTCTTTTATAGAATTCATAAATGTAGAGCCATAAAGGTGTAAAAGTTGTGTTCAAAAAGAAAGCAAAGTGTTTTTTTTGCCTCATGGAATCCAACAAATCAAACTAATTGTAGTGTCAACGCTCCCAAGCTAGCAAGTAGCTTGCTAATTAGCAAACATAAGTAAGTAAGCAGCCTGCACTTTCTCCAACAGTTCACGCTAGCTAGAAACATATGCACCAACTGAGTGTGTGGGAGTGTGTCTGTGTGTGTGTTTTAGTTTCTACTCAGCCTCTGACCAATCTCAGAACTCACCAGAGTTATTTCCCTCCAGTCTCTCTCCTCTGCCTCTCATCCCTGTATGTTTATGAAGAAGATTGAGCCCTGGGATAAGCGCAAACGTTTTGTTTCAATCGCATACACTTTTGGCATGTTCGTGTATAATGCCATTTTTCCATTAAAATTGTGTGCAATCACGCCTCCTTTAAAATTCACCTCGCGTTCTGTCTGAACACACAGTTATACTTCTTTTTTTTTAATCCTGAGATTTTACGTCAAAGTGAATCTCTCAAAATCAAATCAAATCAGTTGGATTTAATCATTACACTCCTACAACACAGACAGCACGTGCAGCAGTGATTGTAGCAGACTTAAGTAAAGTACTTAAGTAAACTGTAAACTTCACAGGATCTGATGACATCTAACGGTCATCAGTCCAATCCAATACTTTCTGTGCCAAAACTGTACTCAGTCCAAGGTATGGGGGAGAAGATTAAAGTGGAGGAGGAAGAGGAGGCAGTCGGCAGAAGATGAGGGGAAAAAGGGGACAAGAGGAATAAGGAAATAGTAGATAAGGTGAGGCATGAGATGAAGGCAGAATTTCAATTTCTGTCACATGTACTTCACTGACACATCCAGAGAGACTAATATTGGGCTCTGAAACAGCAGGAGGCTATTGTTGTTTTCCTGCTCATTTTTTTCTCATTTGACTGCACTTTGGGGAAGACCCTTATAATCCCACCCTTGGTTTCAGTCCTCCTCTGCACAACTGTTTAGTATCTTTGTTTTATGGTTCTCTTTTTTCCTATGCAAATAAATAAAGTAATAAAGTAAAGTAAAGAGAGTAGGGGGGGGAGGATTCCTCCTCCTCTCTAACCTTGTCTGTCACATTCCTGCTTTTCTCCATGACGTCTCCATGGATCTGAGCATGTGGGTGAGCAAATATACCCTCATGCTCCCTCACACAAACACACTCAGCTCTCTTCTCACCGCAAGAATGAGCTTTTCCAAGTTTGAGGTTCTTGCTTGAACATACACTTCAAACAGCCAAATGGATGAAGAAAATTGATAAATGCACTGCTTTTAATATAACTGTGAAGCTAGTGAAGTATGGCAGTTGGCTCTCACTAGCAATTTTCATTTTTAGTGTAACATTCATATTAGTACTAATGCAATATTGATGCAGAAGAAGGAGATTAATAATGCATCAGAATGTTGTCTAATCATTTACTGTGGGAACTGTGTTAAAAGGAGTTGACTGAAGGGAGAGATGGTGGTGCAAAAAGGGTGAAATGAAAGAGAAAGGGGAAGAGGTCCTTTAACAGATGCTCATGTCTGCTCCTGTCACTTCCTGTATCACACAGGCAGCTGTAAAGAGCTGATAGTCCCTGCAGCAGACTGCAGTATCAGTGACATATGAGTATGTGAAGGCATGCATAGAAGGAAGGAGGCATCCACCTTTAAAAAAGTTCCTAAAACAATTACAAGCAGATAATATACATAGAAAATGCCCTTCAGTGCTCCTGGACGTGTTATGCATAATCAACGACCTGTTGTATTCAAAGCATTCCAGCAGTTCATTTCATAATGTGCTGCTGTGATTTAATTTTCTGTTTACCTTGACCTCCCTCGCCTACTTCTAATTCCTACTTTTTCAAGAACGGCTCCTGACAATTGCCAGAGTACTGATGAAAACTTTCTTTCATTCAAGTACTCTCTCCAGATATACATGTAGGTGGCGCTTGTGATCGTATAGTGGGAGCAAGAGAGCAAAGGTTTCTCCACTTGAGAAAAAGTGACTTTGCAAGACGCAACGTCAGGTGACTCATCGTCTGTTGAAGCTTTTGCCGTGTCTGAGTCACCTGTAATGGAACGGTTTGTTTATTGTCTTTGATTCTGTGCGACTAACAACACAGACCTGATGTTTACTGTTGACGGTTTATGTAGCTGACATTTTGCTGATATCAAACTACATCGAGGCTGTGCCAGAAATATCTTGTCATGTCATCAAGACTGTCGACTTTTGGGAGTTTATCCACAGGAATAAATATCTGACAACAAAGAGGGCTCAGAAATGTAAGGTGCGCTGCCAGTAGCTGTTCTTAACGTTGCTGAAGTGACTCAAGGTGGAGTTAATTTTTACTGAGAAGCAGGAAGAAGTCTGACTGACAGTCGTGCCGCTACGATCGTTGGCGTAACTTTTAACTTGTCAACTAAAAACACTGATTCAACGTTTTAATTGTTTAATTGTAAACTATGTATTCTTACCTGTTAACTCATTAGTACACGTTTTATAGTTTTTTGGCTTGCAACATATTGTCAAAGCCTCAGCACCACGTATTGGTCCTTGACAAAGGTATTATCACAAAAAATGTGATTTTTTTTTTTGCAGCACAACATAAGATCAAACTGATAATAGCCTGAGTGAGATACAATCCATAACATACTTTCAGTACAGATGGACTCAGTGGATGACACCATCTGTGCACAAACCCTGCTTCTATATTTGTACACAATCAGAAATCATGCCCATTATTCTTTTTCATCCTTACCGAATATTTTGCGTTGGTTGCAAGCTCCTCCCCCTCCCTCAGCCAGCTGATCATTGGTTTTGGATTTCCCTGGGCAGAGCAGCTAAGCAGAGTGCTTCCCCCTTCCTTCGCCTCCACATACTGTGGCGGTGTCGCTGTAAAAGAAGGTGGGGCTGTGGAGAAAGAAAAAACGGTGTTATAAAGTTTTAACTAAAACAGTGGTCAATAAACTGATGTCTGTCTGATGTCAATGACGGTCTATCCACCACTTTGGTCCAATCTGAAATATTCTAAATAGTACAAGATGGATTGCCATGAAATAGTCTATAGACATTCACGGTTCCAACATGATGAATCCTAATGACTTTGGTGGTCGCTTAACTTTTCATCTAGTCTACATTATACCTGCTAAACATCCGCATGTTAGCTCTGTCACTGTGGGCATGTTAGCATGTGGATGTCTTCAATTTGCCAACCCATAAAAATTGGTAAAATTATAAAAGCAGACATTAAATGTGACTTATTTCTTACTTAGTATCAAAAGATTTGTCAGCTAATCTGACCATAGATGTATTGTAAGATCTGGATTCAACATGGCGTCCATTTGAATGAAAATGGCTTGCGTGGTCCTCCTTGGCCCACAGACTGTACATTTGGATGACATTATGCACATAAAAAAAAGTTTCTAGGCCATGGGAAAGCTTTACAAGCATGAAACCTCCATGGTTCAACATCACAAATTTTACAGACTGGTGGTCTATGAGGAAAATGTTTTTCGGTCCTCAGGGGATTCTTTTGCTGTAGTACGATGGTTGACCAGTGGGACAAATTGGCAGCAAGGCTGGCTGGAACACATCCATGATTCTGGCCCATTCCCAGTGCACGTGGAACAATTGTGCATTTGAGGAATGAGGGAAGATGATCTCTTGGACCAGAAAAACCTAAAGAAACCACTTAGCGACATCACTGCATTTCCACCTGATGTTTCTGAGCTTCACTAACAGCCACAAGGGAGCTCTTTTCCACCTCCTGCAGGCCAATAAACTGCTGTTTCCTCAGCCAGTTGCTTTCAGTGTTTCAACACGATATTTTGATTATAAATAGTTGCGCAGTGTTTAGTTAAAGAGAAAAAAGGCACCGCCATACAAGTGGGTCACTGCTTGCCGCTGGGAGTGCTGCCATGCCTCAGACTTCGCACAAGCACCTGGCATGGAGTAAACAAATCGCCCAATTAGCACATTTAGGCATCTGCCTGTCCATACTGCCCTGTCACTCTCTAACACTCATTACATTATATGATACAGTAGATTAATGGAGACTCTAATAAAATGCCTGACTGGTTTATGTATCTCTGGCTCGTGTAGTTGATGGGTCAATGGCTACATTAATCGGATCATGAGGCATCATTTTAGTTATCAAGAGGAAACCTTGTGCAGTTGCTTCAGTTTATTGGTTCTCATTGGTAGATCTGACCAATCCTAATAGAGAATGTGGAATGTAAATCTAAAAATATTTATTCAAGTGCTGTATATACACAGAGGTTTTAAGGTATTTGTACTTATTTTCAGTATTTCCATTTTCAATTCATCATTGAAATATGCGACCTCTTACATAAAATCCACCTTGACCACATGAGCTTCTGCAGAACGAGTACTTGTAATACTTTAAGTAAATGTAACTCATAGTTAGAGTAGTAGAAGTAGAATTTTAAATGCAGGAGTATTTTTACATTGTGGTATTGATACTTTTACTTAGCCTTTCTGTTTCTTCTACCACTGTAAATTAATTCTAATCCTAATTAAGATTTTTCTCCAGGGATTAGGCTTCAGTTGACAGGAAATAGGTGGTGCACATGGTGGTGACAGCAGCAGGCACACCGGTCAACCTGGGAGTTGTTTCACGCCATCAGGTACAGCTCTTCATAGATAAAGTGTCACCATGTCTGGGAAACCTGGGAGTTGCTCTACAAAAAAAGTAAACTGAGCGTCACATTCTCGCCCTACTTACTGCAGCTCTTCATCAATTATATACATTAAAAGATGCTTGAAGATGCTGCACTCCCACTGTTCTTCTCTGTAGACCACACAGCACATCAGCAGATGGCCTGGATGCTCAGACGCAGGGTTCGGCCTGTTCTTTGAAGGCTTATATCCGCTGTTATTTGCTCAGTGACTAAAGGTCTTTCATTTCTTATCTTTGCTCCTAAGAGAATACGCCTGCATGACAGTACACGTTTTTCATTGATTTTCACATCACGAGCCTCCAACGTGTAACGTATCAGTTCAGTGAAAACCGAGAAGAGAAGACGCACTTTCCTCCCTCTTCTAATGTCAGCATACTCAAGGTACCCCACATTATCTGGATTATAATACTTTGAAATTAAGAGAGGGACTCACTTCCTCACTGTGTCAAATTACGTGATCTAGCCATGTCTATATAGCCGTCACTTGGCAGACAGACATGGAAGACTGCACATTGGACACCGACCAATCATAGCTTGCCAACAAATTACACTTTTCCACAGACAACGCCAGCAACGAATGTTAAAGTATGTTTATCTCTTCTCGGCGGTGAAGGTGGGCTCTGTCTGGTTTTAATTACACTGAAAGGCATTCTCTGGCAGGTGCGAGGCGTCCATATTTGTTTCGTTTTTAGGCATGTTCATATTAGTAAGTTACATCTATCTAAGAGTTCAGAAAAGTTTGACTTGGAAGTTGATGTGAATGTGATGTGAATTTGAAGTCCAAAAATCGTAATTAAGGTAACTCCAATATGACATGAACCCAGAAACAGGCTGTGTCCAAAATCACCCCACTAAATTTGCTGTCTGCCATTTTATGTGAGTGTCTGAGTGTGAAAAATGTGCTTTATAAGGATCCCACAATGGAACAAAAAAACGTGGTGTCCATACTGTAGCGTGTATTTTCTGCCAACAATCCCACATTACAATGTGTCACATTTTGAAGAAGTGTCTTGCAACACTTATATCTCAATTTACTGCTCACTATAGAGTAACCTACTGTCTATAACATGGGGAGAAGCGGATGAGTGAACAAAGAAGTAGTGAATGTGTAACTTAACATCCCTTGAAAATCTTGTTTTTGCTGAACTCAGTGACCTTGCTGCAGTGATGTAGAAGTGAAACAGCACTGCTTTTCAACCTGGTGTTAAGTTACTCTCTTTGGTATAATGCTCCTGACCTGAGGGTGACAGTCAACGGGTTGCAGACTAACTAAAAAGAAATAAAACATCATTCTTCTTTTGCTTCACTATTTTCCCAGCTGTGTGAGAAAGAGCGCTCTATGCTCCTCTGGGTCAGTGTCAAAGAACATGTTGTACACGTTTTTGAATTAGGCGATGGAAGGTAAAACGTTCTTATATGCTAGTGATGTTTGACAAAACATCACAATTCAATTCCTATTCGCACTACACCTCTGTTGGGTTGGACCACTATTGGGCTGATATTGTGTAGTCTGATCACTAATGCAGATCAAAGCCAAATGTCTTAAGCTTAAAGAGTTTTGTCCATGGGTCTACTAAGGCCATTGCTTGCCAATATGGTTGCCCATATGAGCAATTTAGGGACAAATGGGAAGGAAAAAAATGTCCACTTATACTGTCTAAATTTGCATCTTGGGGTCCCACGTGGGCTCCACTCGTTTCCACAATGAGCCCGTTAGTGACTGACAAGGGCAGACACACATGGGGAATATATGGAGCTTGTGGACAAATGGGCTGACATTTGGGCCCCAGTTGGGTCAACCAAATGGGTCCTAAATGCCAGCCCATCAGCAACCCAGTGACACAGTAGCAGGGTCCATGTTTTCATGTTTCAGTGTAGACGGTTAACTTTAAATGGCGTGGAAATGCTGATGCGCTGGTGTATTTTCACTCTCTGAAAAGCTTTGTCGATGCTTGAAAAGTACAAACAGGGAAAGGACAGCGGAGACAAGACCGGAGAGGAGAGGAGCAGAAGGAGGGACAGCAGAGAGAGAGTGGCCTTAGTGTCTTTTTCGGGCATAAGGCCTTGCCATCTGACACCTGCCACTGAGTGGGCACGAATTCCCTGTCCGCTTGGCAGGAAGTTAAGGCCAGCAAACAGGAACCCAAAGGAGGAGTGTATGCAAATACCAACAGCCAAAGGAAATGGGTGCCCTTAGTGTCTGTGTGGAGGCCAGACGAAAATGGCACCTGCTTCCCTCACAGACACCCATTTAGAGGACAACAGTAGTATAAAGTCTTCTTATGAATTCCCTTTATGGATATTTAGACTCTGGAAGAACTGCTGCTTTTGGTATTTCCATGAATGTCTGTCTTTAAATTCAAATGACACACCCAGAAAAACTAAGTATACACGCATGCGTGTGTAGTTCAGGCTTACTGCGTCTCTATAGCCAGACACATTACATACATGAGGTCGTGTAAAATGCCATCACTTAATATGCCAAACATATATGACATTCAGGGAGATTATTAGTTCTGCTAGAGCCCAAAGAGCTCAGTTTCTGTTGAAAGGCCTGAGTGGAGTGGAGAGCAGCAGAAGAGGGAGGGAGGGAGCGCTTGAAGTTAAGAGTGAATACTGATGAGGCAAGCCACAGAGATGCAGTATGCCTACACAATAAAACATTGATACACAAACACACACACACACACACGTACGCCCACAGACGTTCAACAACTCCAAACTTCACGAGAGTGTGCAGGTGACAGCAGAGTACGATCTATTCACTCTTTAACTACAACTTCAACCAGCAGACAGAGATCTCATTTAGCCACATACAAACGCACACAATGAGACGCTCTCACGTCAATGTTGATGTAATGCGCTATGCACAGAACACAGTGCAGAAAGTAATTTGCGGCGTGCGCTGTGCTAACACACCCCGACACACAAATACACACAAAAGAAAACATTATATTCTGCATTTATACAGATCAGCATTTTTCATTCCAAAGTGATTATGCCGTGCAATGGACTTTATAAATGGTTCTTTACACAGTATTTCACATACGGCGCGTGGTAATCATTATTCAAATACGAATGTAAAACATATGCATGATCAAATCGAATATGCATGAATTTTTACACAGCGCTCATAAGCACCAAAAATATACATGCGAATGAGCTTGACAGTACTTTGTCTCGCACTAACAACACAAAGGATTACAGCTTTCTGAAGTTAGAGACCTGTGAAGCTTTAACACAAGAAAATCACCACTTTCTTGCCTCAACTATTCTTTTTCACCCACTCATATTAACCAGTTACAGAAAAGCCAACTAAGAAATGCAGGGAATGCAACAATACTGCATGAATTCACTGCATTTACTTTATTGCTTATTTTTGCTGCATCATCTGCAAATAGCAAGAATTTATTCAATAACATCTACTGCAAAACATATGAAGCAGCTTAATATAATAGCTGTCTAAAAAGCATTCCTCACATGAAACAGATACAGGGCTTAAGAAAGAAAAACCCTACAAAGGCATCACTGTAGTCTCTGCAACAATGTAAAGACACACTTCACATAGGATTCTCTATGCCACTGGGGCATTCCTGGGAAATGCAAAGGTGCAGATTTTTTTTCCGCCTGGTCATCAGTTTGATAGCTCTCAGACTATCACAGACGATCCCTGCCGGAACCGCCTTAAACAGGCCACAATCAATTCTCTTCTAACCAGCCTCTCATCCCTTATAACCCAGCCTTTTGAGAAGGAACTGCAGGATTGATCTGAACGGTCACTCATTCAAATGCACCTGTTATAAACCTAGAAAACCATAAAGTGTCACCAATCGACAACTGGATCAGGGAGTCAGCAGTTTACACAGAAGAACCGGTGTGACTGAAGGGCTGTTTGTAGCACTGCAACTTGTTTTTGGTTTCTTTATTTTTCATGACTTTCTTTTAGCAGAAAATGAACAAATGGACTAAATGTCACTATAGTCAAAGTCCAGCAAGTACAAGAAGTTTGCTAACCAAAATCAATCAGAATGCCCTTTTAAATTTGTCCTTTTAGTTTCTATGTTCAACACAGGGGAGTATAATATAAAATATTTTGTAAATTCAAATATTAAACGCAAAGGGAAATAAAACTAAATACAGATTTTCTATATAAAATGTCAGGAACTTGTGCAAACATTTCCAGCTGCATCTTCAAATCTCTGAAACCTACACATATTCAATTTACAAAGATTTAGAAAAAAAGAAAGCAGCCAATTCTCATGAGTCAAAAATACAAAAACTGGAAATAAATAAAACAACATTTAATCAAATCTTACTCCACATAGAAAAGAAACTAAAACTTAGATGAAATTAATATAAACTCTGAAAATTAAGAACAAATGCACCATTACAATAACCATCAAATTTATGTTATCTTCTGAACATGCAGATAGGACTATTGCTTCTGGTAATTGATTTAATGGCTAAATTGGATTAAGCTGAAGTCCTTTAATGGACATCTCCACCCTGGCATTATAATACAATTATAGTACTTTGTGCTTGTACTTTTGACCTTGAATAGGATCAAAGTGTGATGTCCAAAATACCAGTTTATTACATATGAAGCTTAAGCGTATGACGCAGGTTTCCATTCTCACCCACTAACACATATGTTCCCCGGTTAGAGAGCAGGAAGGCACCGATGGGCAGGTGACTCACCATTGACTGTGAGGTGCACCCAGCTGCCGTTGTGGAAGGTGTCGTACTGTTGCTCCAGCATCAGGACCCTGCACTCATACCAGCCCTGGTCCTCGGAGCGCACTGGGTCAATCTGTAGGGAGGCCTTCCCATGCAGAGAGGCTCTACCTGGAGACGGAGAAGGAAAAAAACACCAGAATTATCCACTGCTTTTAAAAAACTTGCATGCTCTTTTCCCAGCAACGGTCGACTTCTCCACTTAAACTCACACCTAGTAGCTTTGCTGGTCACCACAAAGATCTATCATAACAGTTGGGGGTTAAGTATTTTACTCCAACCTTTTTTCATTTTGCATCACATGCCTCCAAGTCATGGTGTAATATTTTTGAGCAGGCACTAGATGCTAAAAATACTGCTTTTGTTTGTGTTTCTAAGAGATTAAAAAGACACAAAATATATTCTTCCAGCAAGTACTGTACATTATTAGGATTAAGTGCAATATTATACGAATCTCTGCTTCTCCCATTTCCATTTTCTCTGCAAGGGCTCCAGAAACACAGGCTGTCTTCCTTTTTTTTACCTGCTTATTCCCGTTCAGGGAGTAGGCTACAATAGTCTGGAACTTTTCCAAGCACTGGATGGAAGGCAGGAAAACACCCTGGACAGGTTGCCAGTCTCTCACAGAGTTAACGGAGACAGACAATTGCTAACACTTACTGTACAGTCATGCCCACGGGGAATTTAGAGCCTTCAATCAGGCTGACTGCCAAGTCTTTCGACTGTTGCAGGAAACAAAAGCTGATATAAAGAGCATGCAGACTCTAGATACCACCCAAACTTTAATAAAAATCTTTAATAATTCTGTTTATAGATTTAAAAGACTAGTTTTGACATTTAGGGAATATCTGCTTGTTTGCTTGTTTACCAAGAGTCAGATGAAAAAATTGATAAAACTCTCATATCTGCATATGCAATAAATATGAAGCTACAGCCAGGAGATGGTTAGCTTAGCATAAGGCTTGAAAGCTAACCTGGCTCTGTCCAAAGGTAACTAAATTTGTTTATATGCACCTCTAAAGTTTATTGAATAACACAATATATCTTGTTTGTTTAAGATGTAGATGAACTAAAGGGCCAGGAGATGGTTAGCTTAGGATTAGCTTGGCAAAAACTGTGAGCAGGGGGAAACAGCTAGCTATTTGTTGTTTTGTTGTGTCTGTACAAAAACCGAAGTGTAAAAACAACAAGTTTTGGTTTTACGTGGGTTTGTGTGCAGGACTATTAGTACCTTTGTAACAAGATACAATGTGTTAATTGGTAAGTTTTAGTTTGATATTGTTACCTTTGACCAGAGTCAGGCTAGTTGTTTCCCCCTGCTTCTAGTCATTATGCTAAGCAAACATTTAGCTAACTGTCTCCTGGCTGTAGCTACATGTGAGTGCTATCAACTTTCTCATCTAATTCTTGGTGTTTAAACAAATAAATGTCTTCCTCAAAATGTCAAACTATAAACTGATTAAACTTCACAATATTTAACCATAAATGAACAACCATCTGGCTTGAAAACAAACTACCCTCAAGCATAGGATTCATGCCGAAAACTACCTTCAGCTGAATTAAAATCTTCTTATAAAACTTCTCCTTCCCCACCTTTTTTTACTTCAAGGCTGTGGATAAATTGGAATTCAAAAAGGAGGAAATCACAAGGGATGAGAGAAGTTCAGGAAACCAGGCATGGTGAAATCTTCAGCTGCTAAGCTGTCTGTCTTCAAGCCACCAGCCCGCTGTTCACATGGCTGCCTCTGACAGCCCAACAGACTAAAACATTCGCGTCTGCTCTGACGCTGACGAGTGTTTTCAGATGGAGCATTTTTCCAAACTTTGATGTGTAGATGCACATTTTTCTGTTACTTCAAACTGAGTGTCAGGGAAATATATGGACGTTGAGGGTGGGCTGAATTGCTCTACCAGGACTGTATATAAGTGCAATAGATAGATGCCATAGATTGGGTAGAAAACAGATGTTTTGGGGTTTTGGGTTTTTTTTGTTAACAGAAAATCAATACACCACACTAGAAGAGAGAGTAGCACGGACTGCAATCTTGCAGGTAGCTTGTCTTTAAAAAGTCAGGTCTATTTTTGCCTGAGCATTGAAGTGCTGAGTGGGGTGGGAGGTGGCGTGAAGGGTAGGGATCAACCTCAGCTCCCATTTGTCAAAGAGTGAGAGGGTGCTGCTGTAAACAGAGTTAACAGCACTGTATCCACATCAGGACCGGCCCCCTGGGCATACACCACGTACACAGTACAGGGTTCTGTCTACTGTGAAAACAGACGAGCTAACACCTTGTTCAGATCACATCACAAGATTTGTCAGATAGGAAAGCTTTGAAGAGGAAACACTAAAGATCCAAAGTGACAAAGTTGGAAGACAGTGAGGAACACTAAAAACACAACTTTAAGTCCCATAGAGCTATGATTAAAGGAAGGAAGAAATACTAGCTTAATCTATAACATTTGATTAAATTAGCATCATAATTCACCTGAAAGTAAACACACTTCAAACTGAGTCTCATTTGTCATCCCGTGGTACTATGGAGTTTGCAATCCTTATAGGCTTATAGGTTATATAGGTTTTTCTCAGCTGACAAGTTATTTACTTGTTATATTGGTTTAGGTGTAAAAAAAAACCCCTCCCTGGTTCACTCATGTACTACTCCTTACACACTCATTACTGTACTCTAAATAAAAACTTATTATGGATGCTTATTAATCAATTTTAATTTTGCCACATTACTGTCAGGACTTGGGAAGAGTTAATATTGGATTTTATTTAGATAGTGATTGAGTGACTGAAGTCTTGCAGCCATTCCTCAACTGGTTTGTTTTTTGTTTGTTGTTCTTCTTGCCAAGTAGGAGATATTGTAGCTGTCAGAATCTTCAACTTGGAATTACAACTAGGAGGCTGAATGTTTTTTTCAATGCGGCTTCTTGTAATTACAATACCAACGATATGATATATATACAGCCTTTTCCTACTGTGACATTGTATGTCTGCAGAGAAAAAAAATGTTTTTGCGGCATGCTAACCACTGATGGCACTACATGCTAATGTGCTACTTTGCTAGCATCTCAATTCTAGAAAAAAAAAGGCAAACGACAAAGCCACATATACCTTAATATACTACCTTTCCCATACTAACACTAACAACTTCCTTTTAATAGTAAGAAGGCTCCAGTTAAAGCTGCTGCTAGAAGAGACATGATTTAGTTTTCCAACAGCTTGTCCCAAAGCATGACGATCTGATACTGAAATATTACAAGCTGGACATCTGAATTATTGATTGCATCATTGCTTGAGTGGTCACAAAAATAGATGTTTTTAAATGTTGTAATTTCCATATAGCTGCAGGACAAACTGGCAAAAATGACCCAGTATATATTTAACTCTCTCATTTAGCAGTGAATTAATCAGGAAAAATGCACAGTTGTAATGAGGAGGATATGTTACAATTACAATTAAAATGAATATACTGTAGGTCTCTTAGCAATTAGCAAGTCTGGAATCTGAACAATGGTAATGCTCACTGATCAAGATAAAATGACTGACCCATAGATGGATTTACTGTCACTAAAATCTGAAATTTGCCCTACTGTGCGATATTTGGATTTGCCCATACTGTAAGTAAATTGTTCATGCATAATCTACTCTTTGTTGGTAGCAGCTGCACAATGGAGTGATATCACATTTAGTCTGTTCACCATTTGTATTCATATTGACAAATAATTCACAGAAATAGTCCAAATGAGCTCTGAGACCGCATGGCCCCAAAGATCATCTCGTAAACTACAGTCCAGTGTTATTATCACGCAGTCACCATGCACATGCAATCCATAGAACAAACTTTAATCTATATAATGAGACTGGCCATATTCATATTCATCTGTTCACTGGAAATTCCTCAACAGTGGACTTGACGCCACATGGCAGAGGCCCACTGGAGCCCGAGTGAGCACAGTGGAGTGAGATGCTGTTTGATAGGCACCGCTCGTTCATACCCTGCTGCTAGTCAGGAGGTTACAGTAAACAATGAAACGCTCCAGCAGCTGCAGCATCTACAGTAGCCACTACAAAACAAAAAGGAGGGTTCCCCAGACAGTGAGTCACTGCCATTAAGTCTACTTTGCAGTGATGACCCTGCTTTAAAAGCCCACAGGGAGGAATTATTTACATCATTTTCACTCTGTTTATATTAATAAACTGACAAATCTGTTTTGTCCGCATTTAGGACACTCACACTAGGGAGATGAATCCTCCCAGCTTTTCGACAAGCCCTGCTTTGCCTTGATTTCACAGCATATTACCAGGTCAGGCAGGGGTGTTGTACTTGGTAAAGAAGTTGGAACAGGTCGGGATAATTCTGACCCCCCTTTCTGAGAGCACGCCATCTTGTCACAGACATTGAAGCAACATCAGAAGAACCAATTTCCTGCCGCAAGTAATCTGCGTGAAGGCAGCGGCAAACATATTGTCTAAGGCAGGAGAGGGAGATTTTAAGGTTCAATGATGCTGTGATGATTGTGAAGAAAAACACGTATTTATTTATCATATATATAGCGTTATCCTAATTCTAAAGTTTCCATAATCACATTTTTTATATTTTAATATATTAACAATAGATCAAATGTGAAAGAGGTTCATCATGACAAATCCACAAAGAAATATCCCACCAAACAGCAGAGAAACAAAGTTAGCAACTATCTGGTGAACATAGTGGAGCATTTAGCAGCTAAAGTGTCAAATAGCTCCCTCAGGAATTGGTGGAGATAAAAAATACAGCTAAAAGAGAGTGAATGTTGGACTAGCATGTGGCCAGAAACACGACTCAAAAACGAATGCTAGTGTTGCTCCATATCTGCAAGCTGCAACTTAAAAGGATATAACTCACTCAGTTTCTAGTTTATTAGGTAAACTTAGCTAAAACCAATGCAGTCTAATAACAGTCCTGAAATAAATCCTCCCTTCATGAATAATGTTATAATGTTTAGATTTTGTTAAAACCGTTTTAAAGAGGTGTGGATTCAACTGTATGGTCATTTTGGAGGATGTAGTTTGTATTGTGATTGAATTGTATTGCGTTATACTGACAGGTATTCTATTATCTATTATTTTGTCCACCCCATTTATATATACCAAAGAAGGTGTATGTCAGTGTTGTGTTTACAGCATGTTTCCTCTGCCCTCAGGTGGCCAAACAATCAGTTAATGCAGGTTTAATAAATCCTGTCAGTCATTTTTCTACTCAATGCTGTTAATCTGTTGATTGCAGCTTCACAAAAGATAAGGTTTGCATGCTTCATGTTCATTAGATTACTGTTCTTTCTCTTATAAATCCCTATGTACAGCACGTGTTTTTTTTATATATATACTGCATTGACTCTCTCCTATACGAGCTCTGTGCTGCATTGTCACTGGAGTGTGTAAGAAAGAATGTATGTACAATGCAGTCGTAAATTGCTGAGACACAGTTATGTCCCTCTTTGCTCTCAGAGGCAGCAGATGCCGCTGCACAGCCCTGAACGCCATGTTAGAACAAAAAGAAGTGCGGTTCAAGAACAAGAATTCTGAGGGAAAACACTCTGGGTCACGCTGAAATTGCAGGTCAATCTTCTCAATAAAATAGGATTGGGAGGTACATGTACAGAGCACTTTTGCACTGCAATGTATTTAACTGGTTGTCAGAAATGGCTCTGCTCTCAGCCAGAAGCTCATAATTGGGTCTGCAGCAATATATATAGTGTATAATCATAGAAATGTTAACAGAATGATTAAAGTTATGCAGGACTCTTAAAGCTAAAATGTGTCATGTTTTTCAAGTAATATATAATTACTATATCAGAATGAAGTGTTTGATCGTTAGATTTACTATGGTTTGAGAAACACTTCTCTGCTAAAGGGGAACTATTGTTTGGGTTACACATGCCTGGCTGATTATACCAATAACATCTTCCTCTGAAACAAGATTCAACAACAACAAAATTATACTTTGTTATCTTTGTTGTATAGTTTAAAGGTATACATAGACATTTTGGGGAACATACTTACATGTTTTTTTGGCTGAGAGATAGATAAGAAGATCTTTGTCTGTATGGTTAAAATGAAGCTACAGAAAACAGTCAGCTTAGCTTAGCATTAAAACTTGAAACATAAGGAAACAGCTAGCCTGGCTCCGTTCTAATGTAACAAAACCCTCCTACTAGCACCTCTAAAGCTCACTAATTAAAATCAACGGGAAGGTTTCAGGCAACCAACAGTTACTAGAGTCTGGCATATAACCCTTCGCAAAACAATGAGGTGTTTTTCTTTATACTTTGGTTTTTGTACAGATTAATTAGTAATAATTATAATTATAACGCCTACCTTGAGACATGCTGGTAGGCAGATTTTCGAGCCAGCCTAGCTGTTTCCCCGTTTCAGTATTTCTTCTAAGCTAAGCTAACCGGCTGCTGGCTCTAGCTTCACATTTATATTCATCGTATAAAGTGTATTCTTTATTGATGAATTACATGTGTTTTAGTCCAATTTTGTGTGTAATGTAATGACGCCCTTATATCTTTAATGGTCACAGTTTATCATCGTGTACAATGAAACTCTGTTTCATGTAAGTCTGTTATCTGTTATGGATTTACTGTGCTTGGCAAAACAAAAATCTCAATCCTGATTCATCCAAAGATGCATCCAAATGCTCATTAATTCAAAAGTTTTAAATTAAATCTGTTACAGATAAAACAGACTTTTCAAAGTGTCTCTGTATTCTTTTAGAGCTGTATTACTTTGCTTTTCTTGTCTCAGCCACATTTACAGATATCTTACCAGTGTACTCTGGATCCACATGAGGAGGGTAGAAGCGGAAGTTGATGAAGAAGGGAATAGGCACTCCAAACTTGAACCACTCCACCACATAGGGAGGCTGCTGGCCATCCAGGGGAGGGGACACGTCACACCCCAGGATCACGCTCTCTCCAGCGCGCGCCGTCACAAACCGGGGCTCCTCTCTCACTCCGTGGGCACCTGAGTGGAAGAAGAAGCAGCATTTACTACAAACGAGGACTTTAAATGTTTTTTCTCATCGGGGCTGACAAGAGAACAAGGTGCAGGCATATTTTTCTGCACAGAATTTCTGCAGACAAAGCAGAAAAATCCCACTGTATTAAAGTCATGCGAGACTAATTTAGAAACAATAATTGGGTGGCAATTAAGGGTGATCGACTAAACCACTGCACAATGGATTAAAGCTACATTTTGCTTAAAATGCATCAAACACTCATGGCCCACATTGAGGTGGCAGATTCTGAGTGGTCACCATGCACACGGGTACTCTCCGTCTCATCATCCTTACACAGAACGGCCAATCGTCATCTGTCACCTGCATCTGTTGGTGAGTGTTTTGTGGTTGTGCCATACTGTACTATAAATGAGCTGCCAGGAGGTTCCATTGATCATAGCTGGCTGCTGCTCCGATAAGCTTTACTATGAGCACCACCAGGCCTGGCGTTTGGCCATGAATGTCCAGGCACGCTGCCGAGAGTTGACCTATCAGATGACTGAAAGGTCGGCATACCTGCCTCAGCAGAACTCTCACTCTTGGAATGGATTTTCTCTAGCTGCCACCCCCGCTTTCATTGAACCGGCTGTATCTCCACCGTCAGAGCAAGCATGACTACCCGCCCTCGCCCAGGGGGGAAATCGCTTCAGGGATCAAGAGACATGCTGACGTATCACTCCAGAGAAACACCAGCTGAATAACTTAGCGCTTTGGTTAGCAGTATCATTTGCATTAGCAGGGGCTAATTTTTACAAGATGAACAAATACATTGGGACTTGGAGGTTTTGTGGGCTCAAGCAGCACTGGTGTTACTATCTGTAAAGATGTTTCTCTGCTCCATGTAAAAATGGAAATGTTATATGACATGTGAGCACGGTCTTTTCAGCTGTGCACACTGGAATTAAAACCCAAATGTTTTCACCCAGTTCTTCTGTCCAAAAAATAAAGCTATAACTCCACCCCTAAAGGCCATATGCATCACTTAGTGATTGTGTTTACCAGTTTAATCTGCATCATCCTGTGACACAGTTAATCCACTTTATGCATTTCAGCCAGCACAGTGGACTGAAACAGAGCAGATTTAATCAAATTACACTTTTTAAAGTGGAGATGTGGTCTGCCAGTTACGGCCTCAGTCCTGGAATCTGCTTTGCTATTGTTAAGAAGGTAAAGATTGCCATGCTACCCTGAGCTCTAGTGACACAAACCAAATGAAATGCATGTACATGACTCAGTGAACCCCACGGCCATTTTACAGCCCTTGTATGTCTCTGATAGACCAGCAAGAGAATACAAAAAAAAAAAAAAAAGTCTGAATACTGAAACTATAACAGGATTAATATCCAATAAATACTGCGTAAATGTTACAAGTAAGAAATCTCATAGTGGAACTTATTGACAACTTCAAGCCACAGAAGCTGAACATCAGAATAACAACCGCCATCTAAATCATGCCGGTAATAAAGCAGCATTTTTCATTAAAGTTAAACTTAGTGGGAGTTATCTAATGATCAAAGACAGTGTAGCATGTCAAAATGCATAATCACAGGTGAGACTGAACGAGAGGGGAGAAGATCATTGCAGAGAGCGTCTGTGGGCAACCTACAACCTATACAAACCGCAACCTTTTAATGCGCTTCTGAGGAAACCTGTCCCATCTAGTTATAAGCAATAGAAAATCAGAAATCTGCTAAACTAATCCTTTCAGGCTTGCAAAAAGCCTGAAATTTACACCTGAGCACGCTCCATTGCACCCTCATTTATAACACCTTTAAAAAAGATTACAATAACCCCTTTCAATGCTCCACGCAGGGCTTGTGCCGAGGCATATGCTCCGAATATTATTGTTAAATGCTCTTTATAAAAGTCCACTCAATTTGAATTCTATATCAGTGAATCCCAACGAGGATACCTTACAGCAACGTTTCAACATTTTGGGGAAATTCACTTACTCGCTGGGTGGTAGATGAGAAGACTGGTTCCAATCATATGCCTGTCTGTGAAATATGAGGCTACAGCAACCAGTTAGCTTAGCTTAGTTTAAATACTAATTAACATGTTATTACTCATTTGGCTAATCCGTACAACAAACAAAGTGCTAAAGGGCTTTCTGACTATTTCCTGGCCCTGAGATAAGACTTGCTGGTGTTTGTCTTTACCTTAAGCAAGCCAACAGGCTGCTGGCTGTAGCTTCTTATTTATCCTACACTTAAATACTTAATTGTTACTTTTTTTCTTTTTTTCTTTATTAAACACAAAGATGTAATGTGTTAATTAGTGAGCTTTAGTGAAGTGCTGGTAGGCAGATTTTACTACCTTTGGCCAGAGCCAGGCTAGCTGTTTTCCCCTGTTTTCAGTCTTTATGCTAAGCTAAGCTTAGCTAACCGGCTGCTGGCTGTGGCTTCATATTTAGTGTAGAGACACGAGAGTGGTATCAGTATAACGGGCCGCAAGTAAAATGTGACGCTTTCAAACGTATCAAAACACATAATATAATCAATTAACATCTAAATAGCCATATCAAAAGCCCTGTTATAGTGCCGCTTAGATGGTTGTCATAGTAACACAACAGGCTTTCCGGCATGAGAGTTTTCCAGCTGCAGACAGAGTGGTCATAAACAGTGACTGTCAGACTGTAAACAGAGCTCAACACTGTCTGACCAACTGTTGTGGATTTGCAGGAAACATACCTGGCCAGGGGTCTTGGATAACAAATTATGGTAGAGACTTTGAGCGTCTTTTGTCTTTACTATGGCTTTCCAGAAGAAAACAGAGAGCAGGCTCACATCCATAATGAAGCACACTGGATACATTGTTTGGTTTGAGTAAGTAGAGTCACCTGACTCAAACCCTGTGGCACGACTGTTCATGCTCCTGAAATCCATTGTTTTCTCTGCAGACAGTTCAGGTTGCAGAAGTTTAGTGGCGCTGGTTTCTGGCTGGCATTCTGTTTGGATCCTGGAGGGGTTGGAAGCTCATCTTGGACACAGAACAGACTTCAAAGACTTTGGATAATATATTGGAGGGCTGATAATTCTCCAGTTTCTTTATGGGATCCTCATAAGGGGACAATCAGCACAGGCTTGGTCACCACTTTTGCCTTTTTCATTTTCTTAATGGAGACACAGTGACCCAGCAGGGTTTTATGGGGGCTTATTCAGGAGAAAATATGTATGCTCTCAACAAGACATAAATTTGATATAAGGGTCCATGCTTAAGATCTTCCAAATAAACTGTGTTGTAGATACAAAAGGATCAATACAGTTAAGAGATGATGGCAACTCATGATTGCTTCGGCACTGTAAATGTCAACTGAACTGAACTCAAGTTGCAGAGTGAAGGCTGAAACCCTCCAAACACACAGAGGTAGAAATCTGTTGAGTAAGATCTGCATAAATCAGACAGCTAATAAATCCAGGAGACCAATATGTTTGATGTATCTATCCTCGGCACATAGTGGATTTACTACTACAATCATGAATTCCTGAAGGGTAACAATTCAGTCACCTGTCAGATAAATCCTCTGTACGGCAGGCAGTTGTTGTATAAAAGCAAAATACAGAGGGAATAATTCCTCATTGTTTGGCATGGGTTAAACAGGCAGTGCCACAGTGAGTTAGTCAGAGTGATTACTTTCATTATTAATTAATTTGCTGATTATTTTCTCAATTAAACATTTGGTCTATAAAATGTCTGGGGGGAAAAAGTGAAAACTGTCTCCTGAAGGTCTTCAAAACATATCAGCTGTGTGACTCCCAACCTTTTTGTCTTGAGACCCCTTCAAAGAAAGACCCGGTAATACTGTAAAAGTGTCCAAAGTCTAAGAGGTTTTTCTTACATTGTTTCATTTGAATACAAATTCTGGCTCAAAAAAAAACCCAACAGTTCAACTTGTTCAAATCAAATTTCAGACCATCATTGTCTACAACAAAATACATAAATCACTGACAAAATTATTCACTTTATAGTTCTGGAGAAATCTAATTAAATAATCCATCGTGGCTTATTTTCCAGGCTTTTGAGACAAAGTTAGAAAACTCATAACACATCACAATTAAACAGCCATTTCATGGAAAATTAACTCTCTTAAATCCCCATAATTTGTGCAGTACAAAAGAAAATGGGACTAACTTTCCACTTCACCCAAATCACACAGCTCACACAATCGGTTTTCCTCCTTTTTAAATTATATGATACCCGCATAATAAAATAGCCAATTTAACATCACCCAGGTATTGGCCTAGATTAGCTTCCTTAATCTGTAGAGATAAATATTGCAAAAATAATTGGAATACCGCCTTGTTTTACTCTAAAAGGTGGTCAGTAAACTTACCATTGATCTTAACAAAAGCAACTGGGCAACTACAAAATGGCTGGGTTGCATTATAAAATCTACCATCGACACCTGCTTCCATATATTTAAGCAAGCAAATCTCTATTAATCCACTCGAAAGACTTTTGGAAGCCAACAAAACATGCAAAAGTGGATGTTGTCTTTGTCTTTCCAACACAATGCTGTGCCATCTTTAAATACTGTGTGAGCCTATTGCTCGGTACATTAGTTTGATTTAATTTGTGCTTCATTTAACACTGAGATAAGAACAAAGAAAAGCAGGAAATCCTCAGATTAGAGGCTGGAAACTTTGTTTGAAAACTGACTTAATAAATGAATCAATTACCAAAGTAGTTGCAAATTATTTTTCTAATCGATTACTCGAGTAATGGTTGCAGTTCTATTGAGAGATTTCCTTTCACTTATGATAATTATAATTGTCTTCATTTATAGAAGACTTATCTAGTGCTTTATGAAATGGATAAAGAAAAGTATTAGTAAACCACAAATGAACTGAGTGAAGCAACCGTAAAATGTTTACTGATACACAATGTGATGTCACGAAATCCTAAACCAATAAGACACATCTGTTTGAGGTCAATCAACAGCTGTGATGACTCACCGCAGCAGAACGGGGTTAAATCCGCAAGCGAGTTTTCAAGTGGCTGAAAATGGCTCATCGCACGAAAAGCACACTACGCTGTACTTTCAGTAATAATCTCAGATTTGTACAGTAAATAGACTCTCAAGGCAATTTTGGGGAAATAATCAGGCAGAGCAGAGCCGGCAAAATGTTTCAACGGTAATGACGTCCAATAACACGCTGAGCAATATTGTGGAAAACTGAGGGAGTTTAATGAGAGACAATTTTAGATGAGCAGTGCTTGGATTTTCTGGTGTAGGGTGACACCAGCACAATATTTCACCCAGTAAAAGGAAAAT
Organism: Nannoperca obscura; assembly: GCA_036024295.1. Taxonomy (NCBI): domain Eukaryota; kingdom Metazoa; phylum Chordata; class Actinopteri; order Centrarchiformes; family Percichthyidae; genus Nannoperca; species Nannoperca obscura. The sequence goes on along the minus strand of JAVQJL010058567.1, from coordinate 6,538 downwards.
CTAATATTTACTCAGTGTACGAGCGAGGGTAACCGTTGCTCACTGCAGTTAGAGATGTTGTAAAGGATGCAGAAAACTGTGTGTGTGTGTGTGTGTGTGTGTGTGTGTTTTCCACACAGGGACGAGGATATGAGCGCTGCTTTGTGCTGGACAGAGCTCCCGACGTGGAGGATGTAATGGAATATAGACTGGACGGAGGCTGGAGGGAGAAGCTCAAGGACGTGCAGCCACTGGGCTGGATGGGCCACTGACAGGGCGGTAATTGAATGCCAGCCTGTATGTGCTGAAGGTCACATCAGAGAATGGCCTGTGTGTGTGTGTGTGTGTGTGTGTGTGTGTGCGCATGCTGTGTGTGGTGGTGTTGGGGATATGCCTGTGCGTATCTGTACATACCTGTGTGTTAATCTGGATCTTTAAAATCCAAATACACAGAACCTAAAGTGCAACAGAATATAAACTCTTCCTGTCTCGGAAAATAGACGGTAACCTAGTAACCTACATTTACCTGATTATTCATACATGATCCTAATGGTATCTAATACCTCAGCAGTTTTAGGATGACTAGCAATAAAAGACAAGAGTGATAGCACAGTTTATCTGACACAATACACATTTTTGTTTTACTGACTAACTCCAGTTAAAGGCGCATCTGTGTAAATTCACAGCAAAAATACTTTTTGAATACATAAATACATATAAATAAGGGGGAGGAAAAATGGAACATATACCATAATGTGTACATTAAAATGCAGAAAACATGACAAAAACTAGCTAAAACTAAACAGAAACTAAGTTAATAAAATAAAATAATATTAATAATAGTGGTTATGCAGGGCACATGTGCATAATGTGTGTGTGTGTGTGTGTGTGTGTGTGTGTGTGCGAATGTGTGTATTTATAACTGAAATAGGAAAGACAAAAGAGAGAAGGAAGACAAAGGAAATAAACAAAAAATAAAAGAAAGCATTATAGCAACAGTGAAGCTCTGGGCTCCATCCAATGCACCGCAGGGGTCCTCGGGCTCAGGCAGAGGTCAGCTGGGTTGGACCTGCTGCTCACACAATCATACAGTATATGGCTGATCTGCTAGAGCCAGACCCTAGGGAGAGTCCAGTATCCTAAAATACACATGCTTCTGCAGGTTTATAGGAGGTGGAAGCTTTGGCAACAGTTCATTAAAGTAGAATAAATCTGTCTTCTACTTTCAAACGCTGTCAAAGTCCCTCCATTCACATTTCTGACCAACAATCTTTCTTCCTGAGTTTCCATCAACCACCTGCTGGCTTCTCTCCGCCAGCGTTCAGACTCCGAGGGATCCTGTCCCATCTCCGATCTTCATATGGAACTAATGAAGATGCTTCACGTCGATGGAGTTGAACAGATCTCTTGACTGAACTCCACACAAAACCCTTCAGAGTTCTCACTTAGCTGCAGCAACTTGCTCACAATTATTTTGATCAAGAATCTGACTCCAGCAAGAGGATTTCTTTTGTCCACGTATTCAGACTGGTTCAGGTTCATGCCTCCAGGATGCAGGATACACTGCCTCTAAACACAACTATAAATGTAAAGTCAAAAGTCGTGTTCTTGGAAAAAAGAAATCCCTACTAAAACTACCACTGCCTGTCCAACTGAACATGTTCAATAAATAAAAAGAAGGAGTTGAGTTGTCCATGGCCTCTGCTGTTCTCTAAACCATTTTCAAGTTAAAGCAGACACTGAGGCAGAAAATGAGGTAACTCGACAATTAACTTGTAGAATGTACACATTTTACATTCAATTTTGTAGACAAAAGGTTATTTTTCCAGTCCTTCCTATAGGATGCTTCCCAAAAGGTGGTATTCAGCAGACAAGACAATGACCTCACTGTGTGTACTTTTACTTTTGTCCGGGGACAATCCAAGATAGATTTGATCTCTTCATTATTTAGCCGTCTTTAATGGCAAAGTTCCCCCCTCAGACAAGCAATGCTCAGTCAGGGATGCAATGGATGTGCTGACACCTGCTTGAACACACAGCAGGCAGCAAGAGAGGAAAGAGAGAGAGAGAGAGAGAGAGAGGGAGAGGGATGTGTGTGAAATTGGTTTGGCTTGCCAAAAGCACAAAGGGCGAACCAACATTGCTGGGCACTACACAGCCTGAGGTGCACATTTTAGGGCATCTTTGGCAGGAGCTGTAAGTCCCACAAATTCCTCAGTTCAGTAACTTTTTAGATGAGTTATAAAGGCTTTAGCCAAGGTGTTTTAAATTAATTACACAACGAGGCACATTGCTGCTAACTGCGTTCATTAGTGCTTTCGTGTGGCTTGTCTAATTACAGCTGGTTATGAGACTGTGTTTATTCAGCGTCAATAAATCATATGTAACAGTGTGAATGAAATAAATGCAACGGAACACAGGAGTCCGATATCGCATGTGAGCTGCTCAGGCGTCTGCAGAGCGACATCAGCTTCGCATATTTTTTCAATCAGCGTATCCGCTTCCACATAATTCCCATTCGCTCACGCTCACTTCCTCTCTCATGTATGCACACTCGAGCTGCAGCTCAGAGCAACACATAAGTGCGCTCGGTGTGGATTCAACACTTATCTCCAGAAATAAGTACTTCTTGGGCAGATTCACGTATGTGTTTCCAACAGCACAGAGGACAGACACGACATATTCAGGACTGAAAGGTTCCATTCAGATGCATGAAATGTGTTCCTGATTGAAGATGGAGCCGATCGAGCAAGCGTCGTAGTATTTTAAAAAGACCGAAATATTATGAATACTGCAGTTTTTCTGCTTCTTTTGTGGTTTGCTTGTAGTTTAAATACATCTCTATGTCACTACTTATGTTAAATTATTTTTTTTAAATGTATTTAAAATGTTTATTTAATGTATATTTAATTATGTGTTGTTTTTTTTATTTTTAGGACATTAAGTCTTAACTCCTTTGCACTATTAGCATCATTTCCTTTTTGTCTTTTAATCCCCGTTTTGCTACTTTTGAAGAACTTTTTACACTTTTAAAATAAAACTATTTCAAAACAAAAATCTAAATAACACTTCAGTAAATGGTGGTTCCCATTTGGTAATCAATAAAAGGAGAATAAGACGCTGCAGGGCCTACACACATCATTTCATTACCATATTACAATATAAATGTTTTTACACTTCCTGCATGAAACTGAGACCGCAGTGCTTTCAGTGTTGCAACGTATAAAAATACTGCATGTACTGTAAAATGTCCTAGGGTACTTGTATTCATCTGTCTATAGTATTTTACTTGTTTCTCAGAACTATCCAATCTTTTTAAAAAGCAGCTTGGGGAACGATGCCTGGACCATAAGCAGGCATCAGCTTTATATCTAAGTCAGGCTCCAACTAGCAATTGTTTTCATCATCAAGTCATCTGCTGATAACTTTCTCGAATTAATCATTTTGTATAAAAAAAATGTCCATCGCTATGTCCCAGAGCCCAATGTTTCATGTGAGCATTGTACGGTCCAAAGCATCTGTAATCCAGATACTTTTCACAGACAGAAGTGGAAACAGTAAAAGATTAGTCCAAGATAGGAATTCCAAGTAGTCTAAGTTTCATCTGAAAAGTCAGATTCCCTGTTTCAGCATCATTCTGGTGCGACTGAAGGAAGCTGAAGGAAGCTCAGTAAACTAGAGTTGTCTAAACTGCTTCATCAGGTCAGCACTGACCAGATGGGAGGGGTGTTCTGGGACAGAGTCCATAGTGTCCAGGCTTTTAATTATTTGTTTTAAATCAACATGTAGGCCTTTAAACTCCACCAATGACAGCTCACTCCAGGAATATGTGGTCCATTGTGTACTTTCAAAGACATGACCATCCTCACAAAGAAGGGTCCACTCTGCCACCTTTAATGAAGTGCCTCGATATCATCTGTTCAGTCCAGCCCAATCTCACATATGGCAGTGTCCCTATCTCAGACTCAGAGCCCTGGAACATCATAAGGGTCAGTTACTTTCTGATCAAAATCCACACTCCATTTTATTGACTTTGATCAGAAGATCCGATCCCCCCACAACATCCAACCAGAATGATCTACATATTTTGCCATGTATTATTCTTTATTATGAATTATGTATATATTACACGATACTATACCCTTATAGACTATATTGTATTACATATTCTATGCTTATATTGTTGTACTATACTATATATTATGTTATTCTATATTACTAGATTTCATCTTACATCATATTTTATAACCCATACTATACTATGTAAACGCTGACTTTGCTGCTTCTGCTCTCACCACTATGTTACTCTTGCCTTGTAATTTTGACTTTAATTGCTCTTCTATGTATTCTTATTTTTATTTTATATAATTAGATTTTTTTTTTGCTTTCTCTATTTATCTGTACCTATTTATGTCCTTCTATAGTTCTTTAGTCGTGAGTGTGAAGTGACACAGTTTGCACAAACAAACCATCCACCCAACCTCCTCCGTAAGGCTTTTAATGGCCGAATAACAACGTTACTATTTCCACCTTTGCTACCGAGAGACATCATTAATTATTTGAACCACTGTAAAAGTATCTCGGGAAAATAGAAATATAGGTCAATTTAATTGTTTGAGCAGCAGTGGTGGTGATTTCTGTTAAGTTTTGTTGTCCACAATAAAGAAGATGTCTGAGACCTTCTAAAGTGCAAGAGAGTTTTCAGTAGAAAAACAAATGAAAGCAATATAATGTAGAGATGCACTAATACGTATATCAGTAGGAGTTATATCGGAGTATGTCGCATAATACAAATGTCCCATTGGAACCCGGATAAAAGTATAATTACATGAAATGTCAAGACAATGGCTGGAAATCACTACATAGCCATCGTGTCAGCACACACAGAAAATGTGACGTTTGATCAATAAAATGAATGTTAAATAAATGTATAATTTTTACACATATTTATGTCCACGTAAAAACTACATTTCAGTACGAGTCTCAGACTTGCTATGAAATGGTATGAACAGTAAATGTAAGAAAAAAATGTTTTAAAGAAAACGTCAAAGTCTGATTCACAGCCTCAGTGAACTGCACTGCATAACCTGAATTACATTATAGAGAACCACTAAGGTATTTTCTTCACTGGAAATCTTTATTTAATCATTCAGTACATTTATCGGTTGACTGCCTGATTAATGGCAGGTCAATAAATATTTATTATTTTAACTGCATGATAAGACAGATAGACAGTACTGTACAGATCACTTAACTGGACCTATTAAAAGTGTAACACCAACACAATATAGTATTTCACCTCTATTAAGCAGCAGCGCATGACGATGATCAAGTGGCTGGGAAACCGTCCATCCAACCAGAACCACATGATCTGAAAAACTGGCTTTCCCAGAATGCTGCAGGCTTTGTTTGAAGGGAGACTCCGCTGGGACTGGACTGGCTGAGAGAGGCGAGGGGGAGGAAGGGGGCGGGCATCACCAGAAAGAGCTGGCACATGCCCAGTACTGAGAGTCTGCCATCCACAGCTTGAGCACAGCCCCTCTCCTAAGCTCATTACTGAGCTTTACTCTTATGATTGTGAACGACAAAGTACAGCAGTGTAAAATATGAATACGAGAGATGAAAATGTACTTAATGTCTGCTGGGAAATGATGAACTGGTTCGACCAAATCATTTCAGAGCGGCTTGGCAGGCAAGTTAAAGCATCAGTCAAACAAATATGTTAAACATACATACTTTAAAAGACTGGACAGGTGAGAACGAAAATGCAGCTAAAGATTATGATTAATAAAAACAACAACTGAGTGGTGCTCTGAGAGAACAGGAGGTTAAATTGGGGTTTTATTAAAAGCAGTTAGTTATGTTTGCATGTGTGCTGCTGAGTAGCTGAGTCACCTACCAGCAAGACCTGGTCCTGGTTCAGACCGAGTAGCTGCTCAGGTGAACTAACACTAGAGTGACCATCTGTTTTTATTTTTGGGGTCTATTGGGAGGTTTTGTGTAGCATGTGGCTACGTACGTTTATGAAAGTATTGAACTACTTTATACTGCCACTCCACTACATTTCAGAACTGTTCAGTACTACATTACAAGGTTCAAGGTTCAAAGGTTAAAAGTTTAATTGGTCACATGCAGTCATACATGTACAGCGGCAGTGAAATAATTTTTCTGGGAGGATCCCAGACTGTGCAGAATATATTCTCGAAAATGAATCATAAAATAAAAAATGGAATAAACTAAAATATATAATAATAATAATAATAACATAATAAAATATGATGTAATAAAATAAGGTGCAGAATAAAATCTTCAATTTACAATGTAAATTTACATGACTGCTATGGTTACTAGTACTACTCAGATAAAAATTTTTATTTACAATATATCAGTTTATCAAACATGATAATGTATATAGATGAAACTACAAAACAGTATATAAAGTATAAACTAGCTCCACCTTGACCAATGGCAAAAATAAATGCATCAGTAATACTAATCCAATAATGTAATGTAATATATATATATATATATATATATATATATATATATATATATATAT
>JAVQJL010058547.1:0-15856 GCA_036024295.1 Nannoperca obscura | reverse complement strand
GGTTTGCAGTACAGTTGCTGCACTCATGTTCATGTTCCTCTCCTTACAAGGGTCTTGTAACCCATGTTCTCTTAAGAAACATACACATACCTATGCCACGTCTTCTGCTTTACAGTGCGGGGGGGGGTCGCTCAGACACAGCACATTTGACCTCGACTCTAAATCCCCTTACTATTGAGCACAATAACACATAAGTATATATATGTTGTCATTAGGTATTATATAAAAACACATAGCTAAAAGGCACTATTTAGCTAGTGTATAAAAATCCATAGCTGAATCTTATATCAACAGTTAATTGTTAAGATTATTTAGATCATACCAATGTCCTTAAAAGCGCTAGCATTTGTGATAGGCAACGTAGCTGGGGCTAAATGAATGGCTCTCATGTTGGAGATACCCACTGCAACCTGCTGAGACTTCCTGAAAAACAAAACATCAGAGGGGAATGAACTTCAGCTATGAAATAAGGTAAATATGTAGTCATTACTTGCCATGTCAGTATATCAGAAGGGTAACTATACACACATTTGTTTTTAACAGTGGGTCAACAGACAAATCAAACAGCAAGCAGCCATGTTTTGAACTGCTGCAGGTTTTTTCTTTGAAAAACCTTTCTTGGTATCTGTCATTCCACTCTAATAAAATGCCTCTGCAACAAGTCACAGTGATTTTCTGCTCCATTTTCTCCACCGTTTGCAAGGCACGCCCGCTCTTCTCTCACCCTCAATTTCACACATAAACACACACACACACACTAAAGAACTAATTCCCTACCATAAAGCCGAGAAGTGCCATCATGCCACAAACATGTCACCGTTTGCCAAAGCCCAACCCATCCTGTCCTCGCATTGACCATCAACTTCAGCACATTTATGACTTTACTGCCTGGCCCTCCAGTTCATTTAGACAACCTCTGCTTTAAGGGGATTGCCATGTGCTTCCTGACACGCTGAATTATTCTGAATCATTTCACTTAAGGGCCCAGATGCTACCTGTCTGTTGCCCTCCACTGAGAGGGCAATTAAGGCAGCCTGGTGCCTGCTAAATGCCCCCTACTTCTGCATGAGTGGATGCGTCTCCTTATCTGCATCTCTGTCATCACGTCGTGTGCACCTCGCCCCCTTCGTGCCCACATGCATCAGCACCTTTTGTGGCCACCGCCTCCTTTGTCTTTGCTGTCACCTGCCTCCGAGGTGTTCAGAGCTGAGTCTGAACACGACGGTGGGAGAAACCTGGCACTGCAGCAGCTCTCTTACCAGCTTGGAAGAGGACTTTGCTGCCACGAATGGAAAATCTGTCTTAGAAAAGATGCGGTTTATAAACGGAGAGGATACGAGGACAGCCGTGCACCTACCTGTTCGTCAAACAATCCGTTTGTTTGCTTGTTTTAGTGGAGAATCTTCTGTGAGCGCAAGTTTGTTTGAAGATTTATCCTTGTCATGGTAAACTGGAGGCAGTGCTACCTTTCTGCTGGACTCCCTACGCCTCTCAGCAGTGTCCATGTCCTAAACTGAAGAGATGCAGATGAATTACAAGGATTACGTCGCTCTCTTCGTCTACACCTTCACCCTTCTGCTGGGTCTTCCCTCCAACCTGCTCGTCCTGTTCGTGTACGTGCGCAAAGCCTGCAAGCGTGGCGCCACACCCAACGTGGTCTACGCCCTCAACCTGTGCGTGGCCAACCTGGTGCTCGTGGCCTGGCTGCCCGTCAAGGCCCTGGAGACCGTCCTTCAGGACTGGAGGCTGCCAGCACCCGTCTGCCCCATCTACAGCTTCTTCCTCTTCTCCTCGTTGTACGGCAGCTGCCTGTTCATCACTGCTGTGACAGCGGGGCGCTACCTCAGCATCGCATTCCCAATTATTTACAAGAGATACCGCCGTGCTCGCATCTCTTGCTTCATCAGCGCCGCCCTCTGGGCCTTGGTGCTGATTCACCTCAGTTTCGCCCTGGTGGCTGAAGGAGGGGCCCACTTCATCTTCATTAAGGATGACACCTCAGCCTGCTACGGCCACTTCAACGCCTCCCAGCTGGCTGTTCTGCTGCCCCTGCGCCTGGAGATGGCCATCGTCTTGTTCCTTTTGCCTCTTATTGTGACGTCCTTTTGCACGCTGCGCTGCGTTACCCTGGTGTGGCGTTCAAATTTGCGCCCTATGGGGAAGAGAAGAGCCCTGACTATTGCACTCTCCACGCTGGCTGTGTTTGTGGTGTGCTATGCACCCTACAACGCCTCGCACATTGTGGGGTTTGTGTTTAAGGAAAATGTTGAGTGGAGGACATACGCCATACTGACGAGCTCCTGTAATGTTTTCCTGGAGCCTGTGGTCATGCTGATGCTGTCGCCAGCGGTGTCGAGGGGAATCATGGGAAGAATCTGTGGACGGCAAAGCCAATTCAGCCACATTGAGGGGTCCCGATGTCATAGTGCTAAGGGTGTTGCAAATGTCAGGGCACCGCCTACATTATCTGAGAAGAGCCATGCGAGGCCCGAGGTCACTAAAGTAAATAAGGAGGGAAAAAGTGGGCGGTGACTTTTGTGACCAATCAGAAAAGAGGAATAAGATTGAAACATTCATGGACAGTCTGATAGAAGACATCTGCCATTTGTGTGTCCCCAGAAAATCTAGCGTCACCGCTGCTGTCCGGCTCAGATCATCACGTAACAACTTGAGTGTTGATGTGTCCCATGTTGTCAGTATTTTCCCTGATGATTAAAAAGTGAATCATTATGCAGTTTTTCCTGCGAGTGTTTTGCTCACTGGGAATGGCCAAATGTGTTGCCAACTTGTCAGTAAAAAAGGAACTATTAGCAGACCTGGAACACCATGTTTCTGTCCAAGGAAACCGCATAGCTTTCATTTTTCAGTCACCAGTCGGTGGAAAACAGTGTTGAACTTTACGTCAGACAATTAGTTTGGTGACGAATGGCTCCATCTGGTGTCTGTCAGTTACTGCTCCAAGCTGAAACAGGGGAATACGACTAAATACAGGAGAAGCTGACCTGTGAGCAGACCTTTCAAACACAGGTGCAACTAAGCGTCTATCATTAATAAGCTGCATTTGTGTTTCAGTGACAGGGCACCGGCTCAGTTGTATGATTCCCTGGCACACCTACAGGGAACAGATGCCATTATTCACATGTGGACAGAGCCATTAAGGTTTATCAAAAATGTCATTAATTACATTATTCATTGTAATAAATATCTGTTTGTGAAGAAAGTGATTGGCTTCAATAGATAGATCAATAGAAGTTAAATACTATAAATGTAATGATTGTCAAGTTGTGATTTTGGGCATTTTATATATAGAGTATAATATTGTATTGTAAAAATAAATAAAAACCTAAAGTTAAAAAGGTTTTGCAGGTTTTGAAAAGTGAATATATATATAATATATTGAGATATATCCTGTTATTCTACAATCCTTACTTTTTTATTTGTTGAGCTTTACTCTGTAATAAAAGCTCATCAAGCATTGAATTTGTTACGCTGATCCATGTTATCTTTATTGGTGAGCTTGTGAGTTTTATACATCACATTAAGTTGATGAATGATTAATTACCGCATGGTGGCTAGAGGGCGCAAGAGGATCGCTGCACCGTTAGAGACACACTTCATGCTACATGTACTGTAGATTCCCCCTGATCAATCAGTTTTCCATCACTTTTATTTAACATGCAACATCACCATGCTGTGTGGTCCCAATGCACTTTACAATCCCAGAGAACACACAGGACAGCAAGCGGACAAAACAAACCATAATAATGATTTTAAATAACAACCACATTAAAAACATCAATGTTAAAAGGATGTTTAAATATTATAAACATTTAAATCAAATAACATGTGGGATGTTTGAATATAATACATAAATGTTCCTTTTTTTCTTGGCTTCAGTAGGCGTCCATATAATTTAAGTGGACATTAACAGTTTAGCGGGTGGTCGTCCTGGCAAATAAAATCACATAAAGATGCTTTTGTCGTACAGATTAAACAGTTGTTTGCAGAAAAGTGAGAGAATTGAATGTAACATGTGCATAAAAACAGGCGCTTGAATCTTGGTGGGTAAACTGTGCTGCTGCAAATACAAACCTGCACACCAACCACTTCTCAGCGCGTCTTAAATGTTCAGCCTCCGCAGATACACATCAGATCATTTGGCACGTGCTGCAGACTAATCACAGGGTGGTTGTTGAGGTCGTGGTTGTGCAGACAGACAGTATAAAGGGGGGGGGGGAGGGGTTGACAGACCACAGTGGACCTGAGACACTCCACAGGCTGCAGACTGAACCTCGGACACCAGTCAGCTGCCACAGCTGGAAAACATGTCAGTGGTAACCACAGACAACAGGTGAGTCAGACTTCCATTTTACTATAGATTTAACATTTGTTAATCTGAAGTTATAATTTATCAGTTATGAGTCTAAAATAAGTTTTCATGTTTGGTTCTGAAATTGCCAGAACTTGCAGGTTTGACTCATTTAAGCATCTTTTATTTGTTTAAAGATCTGGATTGATTTCTAAACATTAAATACTATTTATCCTTTTATTATATTATATTATATTATATATTATATAATATTGTATTCCTTATTAATCAATCATTTACAGCTTCCTTGATTATTTAAAGTTATATTTTCTCATAGTGTTTTCTTTATTTTATTTTTAATGAAGAACCCCTGTTAATAAAACACATATTCGTTGAAGAAGACTGACAAAGGGAGGTGTCGCTTCCCCTTAACAGCCACTGAACATGTCTTTAAGAACTGTTGTGAACACGAGATAAAAAATGAAATCTTTCAATGGGAACTTGTAGCGTGAACATGTAAATCTGGGTTCTCTGTCCTCTGGCGTGCACCACAGACAGCAGAGAGATGCTGTAACTGACGCCACACCTGCCCTCCTCTTTGTCGCTGTCGAGACCTTTCACACCAGAAGTTATCATGACACATTTCCAACCTCCACCACCGCGGCGAGCTTTACAGCGGTTGCTGGGAGATGATGTTTGTAGAGGGAGGAGAGCAAAGATTGCGTCCAGAAGCTTATTAAATTTCCCCTGTTGAAGTACAGATAGCAGGTATTCACTGGAACATGCATGTTTAGTGCAGTCTTATGATCTGATCAAACAGTACCAGTGGAGGAGGTGAAGCATGCTGCCAGAGTGCTGCAGCATCACACAGGAACGCCACACAGTGATGGAGACGCTGGTTTTTCAAGCTTGACAGAGGTGAGTTAGTCTCTCGATTGTACTTCTGTTCAGCAGCATGGATGGCTGGACTCTATATCTTAATTTGGTCCAAAAATGAGTTTGATAACAAGGTGTTGCAAGTTAAAATGAGGGAAGTGGATTCTGGAAAGCTTTGATTTGAACAACTGAACAATGAAACAATCCTACTAACAAATATTGTCTCTGTATCTAAAGCCTCATTCAGCTTCTTCCACACCGTTTTACTGGGTGAGCTGATCCGTCATTACGGTGAACGTCGGCACGGTAGTTTATTTTAGTCAATCCCGTGAACACTGTCAAAATACTCACTACAGCAACAAATCCACAAAACACATTGCTGGTTTTCGTCTTTTCATGGCGTTTGCTGACAGTAAGAAACATTGATTTTTGAACTCTCTACTTTATCAACTTACATCCCTGACTTTCATTTAAAAGAGTCTGTGGCGTCTTTAAGGAGAGAGGTGTATTATTTGGACCCCAGCTGTGAGAGATTTGAAGCAGGAGTTCTACATATTTACTTGCAGTAGTTGCAATGAATGCGTGGATCATTGTTAATCTCCAGCGTTTCAAGAACAACTTTTTTTAATGGAGAAGAAAGGAGTCCTTGCCTTTACAGAGGAATCTGACATGATTCCTCAGAACCTGAATAATCTCTTATGTAATTGTGTGTCTTGCTGCTACATGCAGTTTCCTTCAGGTGGTAAGGTTGCTAACATGTTCATAATGCTAACATGCTTAGCAGGCACAGTATGTTCACCATCTTAATTAAGCGTGCTAACATGCTAACATTTGCTTATTAGCGCTAAATGTAAAGTACAGAAGAGGCTGATGGGAAAGCTGTTAGATTTGCAGGTATTTTGTCATAAATCAAAGTACTGGATACGTGAGATTCTGACCTGATTACAGATCTCCCGGAGGGGTTCATGAACATCACATTTAATGTCAATTTGTCTGATGGTTGATGAGACATTTCACTCAAAACCACAAATGCCACGCTCACAGTGGCACCACAGGAACACAGCAGGGAAACAAAGTCAATACCACTCATTCTCTGGGGACCATGAATCTCTGTACAACATTTTTGGTGGAGTATTCAGCAAAATCAGACTTGAATGTTTTGCTTTTATGAATCTTGATTCATGTTTTCTTGCGTCCAGTGTCTGAGAGAGCGTCCTTGGTGTGAGCAGCCGCCATGCTGTGCTGTCATCTGTTGCTCACCGTCTACATCCTCACCTTCCTGTTGGGGGTCCCTGCCAACATCCTGGCATTCTGTACCTTCTGCCGCAAGGTTCGCCGCAGGGCAGCCCCAATAGACATCCTCCTCCTCAACCTCACCATCTCCGACCTCATCTTTCTGGCTTTCCTGCCGTTTAAAATGAAGGAGGCGTCCGACAACATGGCCTGGATGCTGCCCTACCAGCTGTGCCCCTTCACTGGCTTCCTGTTCTACGTCCCCATCTACAACAGCACCCTGCTCCTCACAGCTGTGAGCGTGGAGCGCTACCTGGGGGTCGCCTTCCCCCTCAGGTACTCGCTGTGCCGCAGACCTCGCTACGCCGTGTTGGCCAGCGTCGTGTTCTGGCTGGTGACGTCTCTGAACCTCAGCATCGTCTACATAATGCCCTTCGACCAGTGGAGCAAAGGTTCAGACCGTGACAGCAGCAACGGCAGCCCTGCCCCACCTCCAACCACCTGCTACCTGAACTTCACAGTGGAAGAGCTGAGCATCCTTCTGCCGGTCCGCCTGGAGCTCTTCCTCGTCCTCTTCTGCATCCCCTTCCTCATCTGCTGCTTCTGCTACATCAACTTCATCCTCATCCTGTCCCGTCTTCCAAACATCGGCAGGCGGCGGAGGCTGCGTGCCATTGGTCTGGCGCTCGGCACGCTGATAGTATTCGCTGTCTGTTTTGGGCCTTACAATGCCTCCCACGTGGTGGGGTTTGCTCGTAAGGAGAATGAGGGGTGGAGGAACGTGGCGTTGCTCTCCAGCACCTTCAACGCCTGCCTGGATCCATTTATCTTCTACTTCTCCTCTGCGGCCGTCAGAAGCATGTTAAACCACTGCTTCAGGAGCATCATGGCAAAGCTGCACATCCTGAGGTGTGGAGGGGCCCCCCCCCAGAGACCCTCCAAGACTGAAAAATACAAGGAAGCACCCCTTCCTTGAAAGTTCTGGAGGAATTATTCATGTGAATGTGTTTTTAAAAGAGCATTTTTGTTTATTTCATGCAAAAGAAATACGGACAAAATGAAGGGTTGAGAATTTTACACCATTTTAAACCAGACTTCAGATGAACCAATCCCTGTGGCTCACAGACAAGTTAGTGGGATGTCATGAACTTTTACAGGAGACGCTTCCCCAGAGCTTAAAAAGGGTGCTTTATTTTAAATTATTTATCTGCTTTTTCTGTTTTTTCTCAAGCTACAACATTCAAAGATGAAATTTCACAGACGCGAAATGTTGGTACCACTTTATAATAAGACTCAAAAAAGGGTTTGAAAGTTGTCCCTGTTGAGATTGACAGTCCTCTGTACTTAAATGTAACACTGTCATGGATCATTAGTCTGTTAATACAGCATCAATACTAAAGTATAGTGAGTGTGGCTGATTCATAATAAGCCTTCAGGTCTGCAGTAATCATTGTTATTAAGTCAGTAAAACATGATTTGTTGTCCGGATCCTCTACAGTCTTTTGTCCGCTGGTGCGTCCTTCCAAGTTAAATAAAGAGCAACCAAAAAGACAAAACAAACCAGCACTCATTACAGGATGTTTAACTAAGTGACTCGATGCTTAGCGCAAGTTAAATTTGTTTTAGCGGTGGACGATCCTGACGGACAGAGGTGGGAAACTCCGACATCCGAGACATTTGAGTGAAGGAGGCAAAACATTACCGCATCCAGTGTGAGACCTCTGATGAGAAGAGACTGTTCTGGTCTGTACAGAACACAATGTGCTGCCTTTTAATCCACAACTTCAAGTGCATTTCCACACGAACCCTTAAAAGAAAGATATTAATGAAATTATTATTAAAAATAATGGACACAGACTTAAAAAGGCATCCAGTGGTGTGAGTTGTTTTCAACTCCGACTCAACTAAATAAGTCAAACAAAAAAGCTGATGATTATCTATGATATAACTTTGATTATAGTTATAGAAAACTTATCGCTCTGGAAACTTTGAATTAACCAGTTTAGTAGAAAAGTGTGAAAAAAACGCTCAATCAGAGCCGAGTATGTACTTCCAGAACCAGATTAAAGCGGCATGACAGTAACGATTTACCCGGGACAGTTTCATGACCATTCGTGCAGTAGATGTGCTCCAACGTTTCTGTTCTCAGAGAACTTGTGTCACCCTGGTAACCAATTATTTCACAGCAACACAAAGAGCTGCACTCTTCCCTGTGACAGGAAACCGTCCCATCAGAGCACATACATAAAGTATCCTGGTCAAATGTCCTTTTCTGTGACTCACGGTACAACAAGGACGCTGTTTAATCAAAGATGAGTGTTTTATAGGGGCAGCAATTAAAAACCAGGGGATGTTATAGTACATAGGCAGGAAGTGGAGCCTGAACACTGCCCAGCTAATTTGGTTTGGAGTTACAAGCACGGCCAACCGGAAGTGTAAACACAGAGGCTGCACGGTGCCGTGGTGAAGCACGGTTATAAAGCGCGTCTCTTTTTGGCCTCAGGGGACTTCAAACAGGAAGTGACTGATAACCGCCCTCCCCTGTCCGCCATCTTCTGTCTGTAATAATGAACTCAGCGCTCCTATGCAGGTAGAGTGCATGTGCACACAGAAAACATCCCTTTATAGTGTCCTGTTGTACACGGTACATACTGTTTTATACGTGAGGACAGTCATGCACGTCGGCTCGGCAGTCAACTTTGTTAGTTTATCGCCTACAATTTATTTAAAAAGTTCAATGGAAGCTGTTGAAAAGGAGAGAAATATTTCCTATATGGTAAATTTACTTCACTTGTATAACTTTTTACATCCTCCATGGCTCCCAAAGCACTTTACAGACTGGTCTCATTCATACAACAATGGTGATGGAGCTGCCATGCAAGGTGCTTCGCTTGGCCAACGACACTTCACTTCAACATGTGGGGGGAGACACCCCAAAATGTTATGCACTGTAATTTCTGAGGAAAGTTCCTGAAAAGGGCCATTCAGCTTGATTCTAACAATCTGTACATGTTGAATTATACCCAATTAAAAGTGTGCAGCCTACCTTCACCAGGACAGCAGCCATCTTGTGTTCGTCCCTGCAGCAGAGTTATATTTAGTTTATGATAATAAAGACATTTTTACTGGGGCTTAAATAAAGTCCACAGCCACGCGAGCAGCTCTTCGGCAGAGTGGTGCATTGAGCTAAATGCTAACATATCTATCCATCGATCACCTGTAGTCAGTTCCAAATGACCTGGTGGTTTTCAAGACGTTTCTAAAGGAAATTAGGGGACCATTAAAAGAAGGAATCACTCAGTTAGAGTTTAACTTGTACAGTAGCCATGGGAAGGCTATCCTACACAGGAAGCAGTGAAATTACAACTAATATGTATAAAAGAAGCTCTTTTCAGGAAAACTCACTAAAACTGGTGATTGAAGGTAAAAGGGCTGGTGTGGCATCTTCACTGGAAGTGTTTGAAAACATAAAAAGCCCTACAGATCCGTTTCCCCCTTTTTTTTCAGATTGAGAAGGAAAAAGACTAAATTAAAATAAAATGTGTTGCGGGGAGCAGAATCACTAGTCACAAATTGAGGAAGTGAACGTCACCGCACGAAATCGATTTTATGACGATGTGCAAAGTGCAAACAGTGCGTACGAGTTCACCTGTGATCAGGTTTCTCCTTCACGCCGTCTGTAAGTTATTATCAGTGTTTGCTGCTTTCTAAACTTTTGAGTGCAGGTTTTAGCGCGACAAGACTTGACATGATGACGTTGTCCAAATATCAAAAACAAACCAGTTTCATACATACAGTATTTATTCAAAAAAATTAAATATGACAACCAAATAAAAAGGCTCAACGTAGGACCAGGATCAGATGAGTGTTAAGACAAAAAAAAAAGGTCTCGACATACAGTTTTACTTCTAAAAGTGACACCATTTAATAATCAGGCAAAATAAAACATAAAAGCACATTAATATACTGTGAAACCCAAACATTATTTTTATTTTTGAGTATGATATGCAGCCAACCGCAGAGGTTAAAAGATTTATTATTGTGGGGAATCCCTTAACATGGGAGACGGGCACTCGTGGAGTAACAACTCAACCGAAGAACTATCCCACTTCCGTAAACGTCTCAAATGTCACATGAAGAAGATAAAAGACAAACTAAAAGTGATAAAAATGGGGTCAGATAACATGCATAAACTGAGAGAAGGCCAGACAAAGTGATTGCACAGAAACTTAACGATATCTTCATTATTGCCGTCCATTCGAGAATGAACACATAAATTAAATTCTAAAGGCGGGAAAAAAAAGTGTTTACAGGCAGTAAGGGAGGCATCATGTCCCTATAGAAATAAAGTTAAATAAATAATGCTACATAATCTCTACACTGAGCTACTCGTTACCTACGGAGTCATGAGTGTTCCCCTAGTTTTAATCTTCTCAGAAGTGTTAGTTTTTGGGTTGTGCTTGAGGAGTGCCCGTCCTCTAAACCGATCCCCACAGGCCTTTTTGGTCCTGTCAGCTCCACACTGATCAGTTCTGCATATTTTGTGTGTTCTTGGCATATGTCAGAGGTATGCACACACACGCGCACGCACGCACGTGCACACACGCGCACACACACACACGCGCACACACACACACACACACACACACACACACACACACTCACACCTTACAGTATTGTCATGTATCAATATATACTTATCAATGTAGACTCGGGCCTCAGCGCCCTCTCTGAAAGTTAAGATTTCTCTGATTTACTTATGGGTTTTGTTTCTTTTTTCAGCACCATCAGGAAAGGCACAGTCTGTTAACGGACAAATCGATCCGAGGATGAACTTTCAACCCTCCTCCTCTCATGAATATGCAAAAAGAGTAAAAAAAACAAACAAACAAAACAAAAAGAAATGCAGTTTGCAGCACATGCATTGATAAATGTCTTGAAACCCCATCAAATTCAAAGTCTTTCACTTCTTTGATGAGCCTTTGAGATGATAGAATAACAGCAGAGGGAGGTCTTCACAGGTCTTTTGCAGAGGAGGGTTGACGGTTCACCCGATCACGTACATGACAAAACAACCCTCCGCAGTCGACGCAGCAAACGCAGCCGTTTTGCTTTCAAGCACAAGTAAACCTATTGCATTATCAAATTTGGAAAAATGATCACAGACCACTACGGTTATTAAACGCCATATTTCTAATCAATACAGCTTCTCATGCTTAGGACTTTTGTTAGAAAAAATAAGTGGTGTGTGCATTACATGAATATCCTCGTATATAAATATATCTTGATTCAGACTTAAAAACGCTTTTATCTTTTTGAGGAAAAAAAAAAAAAAGGCATCTGATGTCCAGCGCTGTAAGACACAAAGCCCGGCCTTACAGGCTCGTCTGGAGGTCGATTTACTGCACGAGGCGTCGTGAGAGGGCTTCCTGTAATAAGGCTCTAAGTAGACTTTCAAAAACAAGCAGGAGCACAAGCCAACAATGTTAAACATGCCCACGGCGAATCTTCTTCAAGTAAAATCAAATGCTGGTAATGTCTGACATTAAGAAACCGCTTCAACAGGACGACAAACACGGGGGAAGACAAACTATGACATTTCTTTAGAATTAAAAATGCTTTTAAACTGCAGGCGACTCCAAAAAAAACAAACATCTAAAATCGAGCACAGACACACATCTCAGCATCACGACTCTGTCCAACCAGAAACACATGCATCCTCTTTAAGTGCAGTAAAATACCATCTCCTCTTAAGTCTCTGTATTAATATATAGCCTTTATGTATCGGATGAAATATTTAATAAATGTGTTTTCTCATAGCAGCGTAGGTTTGGTTCTGGTGACGCGTGGCTGGCGCGGTTAGCAGTACAGAACTCGTCAGCACGACGCCGTAAGGCTGGGAGAGAAACCATAGAGTACACAACCGCCCCCCCACCCCATCCAAGACCTCCACCCTCCCCCCCCTCCCTCCCATCCAAGACCTCCACCCTCACCCCCCCCTCCCCCCCGACCAGGCACGTTGGTTTGGTCCAAGTGATGAAACCTAAAAAGGCTTCTCTGTGTTCAACTACACTGCAACACCAGCAACACCCTCGAGGGCTGCGCATCGACAAAGAAGCAGCGCTGTGACGATTAAAGAAAGGCATTAAAACTATCGATGGACTTCGAAACGTTGGATTCTCGCAAGCAGATGTGATTTGAGATCATTAAGTGTCTCCAAATGTAGCAGAAAAACTTTTAATTTTAGTACCGTCTCTACAGCTGCAACCGTTTGAACCATTAATCAGTTAGTCGATCACCAGCCATTTTTCTTTTTTTTCTTCTTTTCGCAGTAAAAAACGTTTTCTACTTCCGGCAACTCAAATGTGAGAATTCACTGCTCTCCTCCGTCACGTAAGACGGTGAACAGGAGCATCTTTGGGTTTTAGACTGCTGGTCGAACAGAACAGGAAATCCGAAACGTCTTTGTTTTTAAAAAAAAGAAAAGAATCTGCAGATGAGTTCACTGGTTGCAGTATAAAAAACAGAGAGACACCCAGCCCAGACTCCCTCGGAGAACCAACGCAACACGAAGAGCCTGAAGTCTGAATCTGAATGACGGTCTCCGCCCTCACCTGGGTGGATGTTCAGCGTTCACAGCTTCATCTTACGGAAAGCCAAAGAAACGACGATGATTATTTATATTTTTGTTTTCTCAGCCTCGAGGAGCTTTGCTTGAAACTAAATGACCTGTTGAAGTGCAGATGGCATCTGAGGATCAACGTGAGCTTTGTTTTTTTGTGTGTGTGCAACGTGAAGAGAAGACAACACAAGGCGTGTTAAAGAAGAGAAAACGATGCATTAAGAAGAATAAAAATTATAAAATAAAAATCACACTAACTTGGCGTTGCGTTGAGACCGACTGCAGTCCAGCCCCACGTGTCGGGCAGTGCAGTATTTATACAGTTCGCGCCGATTCTGAGACGTTTTACTAAACGCACCACCAGAGGCGCCCAAACCAACATACGATTAACAGCCTTCCGTCTGACCGAAGCGTTCACTCTCTTCTAACCAAATCAGGCACTTTGTTTGAACTCAACACCTTCAGACCTCACGACTGACCCTCACATGTGCTGCGTCCGCCCCGCTTGTTCACAGGAACGTCAAATACTAACAACATTCCTGATCCAAGGTTCGACGCTACTTGCCAAAACTCACGCGTAAACTATTTCAGCACTTTCCCCACTGAACCCGCTTGCTCTGTATTAACACCTTATTGCACTGAGGGAGTTTTTGACAACTACAAGTTGGTCAGTTTGTCGCGTGAAAAGTGGGGGAAAGTCAAAAAAATTAAATAAAGGTTGGTGGTCGTCAGAAGATATTATAAACTGCTCTGCTCTTAAAAACAACAAGAGGAATAAAACACGAGACGTTTGGTGTAACACTTTGTAGCAAGCTGAACTACGAGGGAGAAGTTTAAAACTGTTCATGGCATTGGATTGTAGCAGTCCCGTTTACGCACCTCGCCTCGCAGTAAGGCATCAAGCGATACACACAATACCTCATCGATGGCTGTACGTGGTTTTGTTTAAAAGAAAAAGGTTTTAACGAGTAAAGGTTTCATTCAGCGTCTGTGTTGGTAGAGTGCCCGGTTACGCTTCTGGCTGTCTGGCTGAACGACAGCGAGAAGCCGCTGGCTTAAAGGGAGACAGAAGAGCAACCGCTAAGGCAGCCTGCTCCAGTACTCCACTAACGTGTTGCCGTGGCAACCACACATTCGCGCAACGGAGTGAAATCACACACGGACGAGCTGAACACCCACAGACAAACACGTAAAGAGCGTCGGCTCGACGCTGGGCTCGACGCTGGTTCTGCTTCACGCCCGCCAATGCACCAAGAGAAAACGATTCCCTGCTAGTCCACCGTTCTTTAAAACACACTGGGGGGGGGGGACAAACAGCAAAATAAAACCTTTGAGCTGCTGACAGAAGTGGAAGGCGGGGACAGGAGACAGAGTGCGTGGTGATTTAAACGCAGCAGAGGAGATACAGTGAGAAAGTGAGATGCACGGGCGGGAGCTCAGAAACGATTGGCTGGTTTCAAATTGCATAACGTGGCTGTAACTCCTCTTCTGGCTTATTACATCCTGACGCAGCCTGCAGAGGCGAGGCTGGTGGAGGTCGGACACCGGGCCTGGGAAAGATGGAGGGAAGTGGAGGGGGCTGGGGGGCGTTCAGGCGAAGTACATGGTCCTCAGTGTGTCGTGGTGGATCTGAACAGCCTTGGCCAGCGCCTGGGGGTCCCTGCCGTTACTCTGCCCTGAGACGTGGCTGCCCTCCGCACTGCCGGGAGGACAAAGGGTCAAAATGGTGGGGAAAAAGTCTACATCAAATAAATGAATCCCACCTGGATCATTTATCAAATGAATTCCCGCTCCCTAAAAATATCATTTAACCACTTTATGGTACAAAATAGATCTTAATTCCTTAGAAAAATGATTCAGCTAGATGTAAATTCTCACAGATTCACTGGTACATTGAGTTATTCAGACATTCAACTCAGCAGCAGCTCAGATGATTGTGAAACTATCTTCTAACACATTTATATTGGAGATGATACTTCTGGCTTCATTAGTCTGGCATGGATGGATTAGTGTGTGAAGAAATCACTCATTATTGAAAAAAACAAAACAAGAACTCTCATTCTCCACCAGTTCCTCTCAGTATTACACACCAAACGAGTTTCCTCCTAGAAATATTTACTCATTTATGTGAATTATCTTACTTATCTTGGAGTAAACATATAAATGACATCCGCAGGGAGGTACAACACACGTTACTTTATGAAACTGACGTCATTCGAAGCAAACATAAAAAGCACAACAGATTGGGAAAATAATACTGGAGTGTGATGCAACATGGGATCATTACATGGTCAACGGTAAACGTCTCTGTCTGATGCAACTATGACCCAAGAGCGTTGTTCAGACTGCATGTTCAGATTTAAGCTTTCAAACTATTAGCATTATTTGATGGAACTAACAGACGTGTCAGACTGAACAAACTTTAAATTAGTTATAAAAGGTTAAGCATGAATTGTTTGCACTACACGTTTCTAATATTTGACTGTAGTACAAATGTTTGTGATAATGTTTTATTCTCCCAATTTGTTTAAAAATCATTGTCACGTGTGTTAAGTTTGTGTTATCCGACGGTACAGCAAATCTAATCTATAAAAAAAAAGGAAAAAAAGAAGAGGTTCTCCCCACCTGTCGTGCTCTTTGTCGACCAGGTGGTAGCGGGCGCGGAAAGCCACCAGGTGGGCGTAGTAAGCCGGCGCAGGGATGGAGACGGAGCGCGTGCAGCGGACGTAGGTGTGGCAGAGCTGGTAGGTGAGGAGCTGGAACTCGTCGCCGGTGAAACAGTTGTCGTCCCACAGAACGTGGTAGTGGGAAGGCCG